>JALRMF010000088.1:0-159431 GCA_026120015.1 Dendrostoma leiphaemia
ATCGGCCCGACTAGCCATTTGGCCAGCTGGTTCCTTCTGGTGGCCGTATGCCTCCGGTCCGAGGCGGACCGGGCTATTGCTATAGCTATCAACCTACAGGCTCTTTCTGAGAGCGCCCATCTTATAGATCTTCTCTTCAGTTTTCATTCAAATTTACATTTTCCACTACAATCATTCTTTCACAATGCATTGCTACACCTTCGTCGTCGCTGGCTTTCCTACGGCCCTCGCCAAAAATAGCCCACCGTCAGGCTAGCAGCACATCGCTCGCCATCGTGACCACAGCCGCCTTGTCTAATAAGTATGTCGCAAGAATGCAAAAGACAATCGCCTGTGCGCTGCATAGGCTAAATCCCTATATCTCGTCACAGAGTGCCTAGTTGCCGAGGAATCAATCGTCGCGGAACTCGAAGCGATTGAGACGAGCTCCGTCGCTCCGAAAGGCCAGTCCTACCTTGCTACCGTTTCGTCCGCGGGCATTACAAATTATTGTGGACCTACCGACGCCCCGGCCATCGTTACGGCAGAGTGGCACAGCGAGGTCATCTCCATCGACGCGATCGTCGTATGTCGCCCCCCCCCTCCCCGGCTCCCGTCCTATATCAGCTTGCTGATCTTGCAGAATGTATCCCATACCTTGGTAGATGGGGCATTGGTAAGGAGGACCATAAGATAATAGCGAACAGAATAATCAATATTGCATATCCTCTTTGAATGCCAGACTGATCGTCAAGAGGCACGACTGATGTGTTTTGGAGAGAAATTTGTCATTTCCATGGTGGCCCTTCTAGCCAGACAGCTGAACTTTCATTCCTTTGTCAGGACTGTTTTCAACAACAAAAGGCCAGTCCTGCGTTGTTGTAATCATCGACAAAGGTCCTTGACATATAAATTTAACATATAAACTCACATTTAAGAAATTCTTCAATGAGTCATTACCGTTTAGTGAGTTGTCGCAACATGTGCTGTCACTTTTGGCAATTGAAGATTAGCAGCTCTGGAGGCATTCAAACTTGGCTTGGGCCTCAAATGACAAGTGAGACGGTTGCCAACTTATGTAATGTATGGCCCGAGAAATGTTATCATTTGGAACAAGAGACTTTGTAAGAAGTTGATGAAGGCCAGCTCGAGCTCCTCAATTGCACATCTTTCCTCTTTGTGGTAAAGAGTCTGATTGTGCTTACTGTGTATTGCTTGCCACGCAGAGTCTCAACGACAGTCGACAAGGCTCTTGCATGATACTGTAAGAGGTGCCAAACAATGTAGAAGGTGTTTGTCGCTGGACCATCAGAGCCCGTGCTGTTTAGCCAGGAGTTACAGAAACAACCTCTGGTTTGTTTTGTTGTGAGACCTGAAGTTACTCGTAACTAGCAGGAACGCAACGAAGGCACAAATGCCCCGTTAAATTGTGCCGTGCTGGAAATCATTCATCTCAGTCAAAGGTTCACTGGAGCTTCAGGGGGGCGGGGGGCATCCGACTGGACTATGGCAGTATGAAACACTCCTACTGGCCGTACGGTGCTGTGAAGATGAAGGATACCCCTTGAATTGATCTAGCTCGTCCAACTTCCATGTCTCGACTTCCAAAACAATCGCTTACAAGGTGGGAGAAGACAAGTCTGAATAGCGGTGGGCGTTAAGGAATGGACGAACGCCAGGAAAGGAAGACAGCATTGATGCTGGGTACAAGAAGGGACATGAGCAGATCGCATTTGATGACACTGACTCTTAATAAGATCTTGGCCATAATGGCTTTTAAGCAGTCCAATAATCCATACCGCTCCCCACAACGACGACTGCTGTGGGGCCGCCCCGGTGGCTACCCCGGACCCATAATGCAACATGACTCTGTAATTGCCGTCGTCGATCATAGACGTAAAATCCGTAACCTGCATACGGTATTCCTGAGACTTCGGCTCCATTGAATCCACGATATTGCACTGTGTACAATGCCCCGCGTTCCGGAGGGGCGGAGCAGGGGCTGTGGCGATCATTGATCTTCCGTCTCGGTGAAGTCCCGGAATTCCACGAGAGTTGTCCATACGGAGCACAATAATTCCCCGAAACCCCGCGTCTACGAATCTTGTTTCAGGTCGTCAGTGACGCTTGAGCGCCTTCGACCGACCGTCCAATATGTTATGGGTGAGAGTCAGTCCACTAGCACACACTTACTGCCAAGAAGCCGTCACGGCCAGTGACAAGGATGCCACCCTTTTGTAATAGTGTATTGGATCAAGCTGTCAATGGACGGCTCTGGAGATCGGCCCATGGTCTAAGAAAAACGCAAAGATCTCTGATCAATGAGTAAGCGGATCATCAAACGTGGTCCTGGTCACATGCGAGTCGGACTAGATTCGGCGACGGGTTTGAAGGCCAATGCGGTTTCGGGCTTACAATTGAATCGTTTTGATTTATGGGACACCTATGTAAGTTCCAGCCCAGCTCTGTCACGATCTACTGAAAGAACATCACATTAGTTTTAGGTTCATCTAAAATACATCGATATGCTGTTTACATCTTCTACTCTTGCGTGGTCCATTCTGGCCGTGGCGGGCATCATCATAGCTCGCGCCGTCTTGAGATGGAGAAGATATCCAACTGCCCCTGGTCCGAGTCTAGCACGCTTCACCAATTTGTGGCAAGCATACCACATGGCCAAGGGCGACTTTCAACACAAGAATGTCGAACTCCATCAACAGCACGGTAGGTTGGTTAAACTCCTGATATACTCAGAAGGATCGTTGAAAATCTCAGCCAATCACTGACATTATTGCAAAGGGAACATCGTGCGCCTAGGTCCGCAATACTTCAGCATTGATGATCCTGGTGCGGCCAAAATCATCTACGGGCATGGAACAAAATTCATCAAGGCTGAGTGGTATCGAGTGTGGCAAGAGCCCCGCTCGTTTCTCGATTTCAACTTGTTCGCAATACGCGACATCAAGCAACACTCCAACGCACGTCGACGATATGCAAACCTATACTCCATGTCAAGTCTCGTCGGGTACGAGCCTTATGTCGACAACTGCATCGATTTGTTCTGCCGAAGCTTGAAGGAATCCGCGAGGAAGGGCAAAAACGTCCATCTCAACGACTTGTTCCAGTTTTATGCCTTTGACGTGATCGGGGAAATCACAGTATGTCCCTGAAGCATGATGAGTGCATACCTACAAATCCACGGGTTCTTGCGCTGACATGACTACCTATAGTTCTCCAAGAGATTCGGGTTCATGGAGCTCGGTAAAGACATCGGCAACTTGATCACGACAATTGGTGCGATCCTCGAGGTCGACCAGATTGTAGGCATTTACTCTGTCCTCATTGCCATACAACCTTTGCTGGTCTCACTGGGCGGCGGCAGTCGGGGTGGAATGAGCGGAATCATGGAGTTCGCTATCGAGCGCATCCGTGAGGTGAAACAGGCGCTGCTCCATGGCCCAGACAACAAACTCGAAGCAGGAGAGCGCGAGACAAGAACTCAAGACTTTTGCTCCAAGTTAATCACAATGACTGAAACGCAGGATAGCAAAAAGGCAGGAAATGTCAACCCTGACAACGTTATCCTGGGGGCATGTATGAACAATGTCTTTGCTGGAAGCGATACAACGTCAATTTCGCTCACTGCGGTTCTGTTTAACATCGTCAGGCGACCTGGGGTGCTCGGGAAGCTCCGCGCCGAGCTCGAAGAGGCTGCCGGACGGGGTGAATTGAGCGATCCGCCAAGCTTTGCAGAGACACAGAAGCTCCACTACTTCCAGGCTGTGGTGAAGGAATCCCTGCGCCTTCACCCTGTCACGGGGCTTCCGCTATGGAGAGAGGTCCCCGTCGGCGGAGCGACACTTTCTGGCACATATTTCCCGGCCGGGACGAGCGTGGGAGTCAACTCCTGGGTAGCTCACCACAACCGTCAAGTTTTCGGCCAGGACGCAGATGACTTCCGCGCCGAAAGATGGATCGACAGTACCGAAGACCAGCTGCGTGAGATGAACGCCCTATTTATGCCATTCGGACTGGGGAGTCGGACCTGCATTGGAAAGAACATTAGTCTTCTGGAGATTTCAAAACTGATTCCTCAAGTGGTGAGAAAGTTTGACGTGGAAGTGATCGATGGCGTGGGAGAGGAGGGCGACTTGGTCTCGAGATGCGCCTGGTTCGTGAAGCAGAAGGATTGTCTGGTCCGCGTAAAGGAGAGGCTCGAATGATATGGTACGACGGGTGCTCACTTGTCAAGTTCGTTGGACGTGTACCTACATAGGTACCTAGGTAGGTGTCGGGTACTGCCCAGATGGGCACAAGCGTGGGTTCTATTGCATGGAAAGCTGAAGATACTTAACCAGACTTTCGTTGCGCAGTAGAACAAACGACGAACGGGACGATTGGTGCATCAGCCTTCGGACGGTTCACTTTTTATCTTTGGAAATATCACATCCTGTAGGTTCATAGCTGGAAGGAAGGACCGGGCCTACGTTTGCCCGATTAGAGGACCGGTCCGCCGCGGACCGGCGCTAGCCGGCTACGGCTAGTGCGGAACGGTGGGGGACATAAGCCACCTTCCGTGGCCTCGTTCCTTCAACGTAAATAGCCTCTCTTTCTTCTAATAACTATTAACTATAAATTAATTATATAATTAATAGTGTACGATTTAATTAAGTGAGACTTTATTAATATTAATTAGTGGTTAAATTGGTTAACTATAGATAGCAAGGTAAAAGAAATAGTTTACCTTTAAAGCAGTTTGCTAACGGCATATATGTTAAGATCTTATAAGAAAAGGTACTATGCTAATCTTTATAACTAGCTTTTGTTTATACGTTACGTTTGCTGAGCGTTTTTAACGTAGAATAATATTGCAAATAGCTTTATAACCCCTTTAACAACTATACTTAGCAATATATATATTATTATCTTTGTTACGCTTTAAGAACTAGTTTTTTTCGCAGTAATAATAACCTTTCTAAATCTTATGATCTTTTTCTATTGCACAGTTAAAATGCGTTTGCTAAAACTTAAAAGATTATACTTTATTACCCTAGCAACTACCCCGCTATTTACCCTGCTATTTACTTATTTATATAAAGAATCCTTTTAAAAGCAAATAAAATATATAGGCTGAGTTTCCTTAGCGTTGCTCTCTTTTGCGTAGTTTTATTTTATATCCTTTAGCAATAGTTTACTAATATACTAAACTCCTTTTCAACCAATTAATAACCTTTCTTACCTTTTTATATAATTATTAACAATGGCAAATAACGAAAGGTTTACCTAAGAGTTAGTCTCCGCC
This sequence comes from Dendrostoma leiphaemia, assembly GCA_026120015.1. Taxonomy (NCBI): domain Eukaryota; kingdom Fungi; phylum Ascomycota; class Sordariomycetes; order Diaporthales; family Erythrogloeaceae; genus Dendrostoma; species Dendrostoma leiphaemia. The sequence continues at coordinate 5,282 of JALRMF010000088.1, forward strand.
CTTGGCAACTTTATATACAAGAACCTTATAAAAAGAAGCTGAGTTGATAGGATTAATTGGTTTGTTGTTAACTTAACCCTTTAGTTTGCCCCTTTTATAATAGACTTAACTAATGCATATTTAACAATTTTAGTTGCAAAAGCAATATATAATTATACTACTAAAAAGCTTTATAATGATAATTTTTTCTATGCTTTTTAAAAGGAATTTAATAAGTAGATTAAAAAGATGTTTAACGTAGTTAACTAGAGTTTTTGTTGCAAGTTAAAAAGACTTCTCTGCAAACAAAAAGTTTATATTAGAAAAAAAAAGGGTAAGATAAGATAATAGTTTATAGCTCTTTTTACAATAAAAAATCTACCTCCTTAGGATAAAAAGGAGCTTAAGGCAATTACCTTTAAGCCTAGCACTTGCTTGCTATTATAACTATTTAAGGCGGCAAAAGCCCTTTTAATAGAGTTTATTAAAGAGGCAATAAAATTATAATAACAACTTTTTCCCTTATTAGACTAACTTTCTTCTTTTTTTCTTTAATTAAATTAACCTACTTTTTAGACTTATAACCACTTCTCTTAACTAAGATAGCCTTTTTATTTTAACTAAGTAACTATATTATCACCTATATAAAAGAAAAAAATACTAGGGGATATAATAAACTAGCATATTAACGCAAATCTTTTAACCTGCTTAAGGAATCAATTTATATATATATATAATAAGATTAATTATACCTAGCAATAAACGCACCCCTACCTTAAACCTTTTCCTTAAAATATAACTTATATAAAATTTTCTTTTTTTATTTTACTAAAAACAACTTAATTAACTTTAACTTATCTTTCCTTTTTATAAAAATGTAGGATTATAAGAAAGTATATATAGGTAAACTATATAATTTATTAGATAATAAGGTGCAGATTTTCTTTAGCATCTGCTAGCACGCAAGCATCGCCGCTAAGCAATTCTACGCTATATTTCTTTATACCCTTATAAGTTAGGCTAAGATTTACTATATTTACTATATTAAATGGTAAAATATCTTTGTAATAGCGTACTAAAAGATTAAAAAGCACTTTAATATAAAAGTAAACTATTACTACTATTATATTAACTAAACTTCTATAACGTTTACTAAAATAAGGCTATAGCTATCTAAGAAAAGCCTTTACAAAGTGCTTTAAACCCTGCTTAACAAGCTGCAGCTATATTAATGCGCTTTTAGCTTTAATTTTAAAGGTAAGAGAGCTTTAAAGACTATAATAATCTAGGCATGCCGTAGAGTATATAAACTTAAATACGCTTTTTTTAAGCCAGTAAAAAAGTGTAAAAAATTATTTTTAAACCTACGTTTATTAGTCAAAACCTACCTTAATTGTTTTTCTCCCTATTAAATAATTATTAATAAATTAGACAAAGAGCCTTATAATTAATATTATTTAAACCGCCATTATAATAATAACCATGGCTAAGGCTTTTTTTATAGTAGAAAAGGCTTTCATTTGTGTGGTAGCTACCGCAGCGGCGGCCGTAGCAATAGCTGCGATTTTGGCAACCGCGACTATAGCAACTACGATTAGAGTAATTATCGTAGCAATTAAAAGAAAAAGTGTTACGTTTATAGCAAAAAAGGTTGCTAGTTAACTAAATACTTAGACAACAAACGCCGCCAGGCAAAGAATTAATATATTTCTTAATATAAGTTTATAGGCACGTTGGCAAATAAGTTTATAGTTTTCCTAGCAGACTATAAAAGATACAACTTTGATTAATAATAGCTATAAAGTAACAATAATTACAAAGACTTTAATAAAGATAATAAAAACAGCGCCGCCATTACTTAATACCTTATAAACTAAGCGTTTTTATATTATATAACAAATAATAATGCTTTTAACTTCTTTAAAGCAGATACTTTAGCTACGTAGTTTTTTATCAAAGACCGCTATTCTAATCTTTATTTTTAAGGCGTTTTTTTTAATATAAATGCTGCGAAAGTGTTAACTGCTGGCAAAAAGCAGTGTATAGCCTTTTAACATAAATATTTATTTCTTTAGATTAATAAAGCAGCCGCTAGCTAAGCTTTTATTAAATTTGATAAGAGATTAACGATAACATTAATCAGCATTATCTCTCTTTATATATTTATTAGAAGGATTACTTTTTACATTCTTAAAACTTTTATACCTTTTCTTTTTTGCCTCGCTAATATAAATCATTTAAGAGTATATTTTAATAATATTATAAATAAATTAATTAAAAGCAATAAGACTTTTTTAATAATCTGCAAGTAAAGCTATCTATAGTTTTTTTTAAGCAAAATAAAATAAGCAGGAGCTTTTTTCTTAAAAGCTAAGTTACAACGGCTTTATTATCGTTTTGGCTACTTAGCAATAAGTTAGCTATATTAAATGCTAATAAAAGCAGGGTATAACAATGTTAATAAAAAAGCATTGCAATTAATCGAGAAGTTTTGCCACTACTGCTAAATAAACAGCTCAGCGCCACAATAATTTAAGTTTACATTATACAACAACTATAATTTTAACTATAAAATCTTAGTTAACATAATATATTTAAACGGCCGCCTCGTTCTTTATGTCGTTAATGCCTTTATAGCTTTTCAAAGCATACATTTTCTTCCATCTATATTAGCTAAAGTTATATAAAAAGCTTTACGCTAACTTTAGATTAATATTTACCAAAGCCTGCTAGACATTATCATATACAACGCTAATATAAACTTTGCTTTAACAAAGTTTAAAAACAAGACTAAGCTAATAAGGGTTACATACAAATAGGTGTTTATAAAAGCACATTAGTTAATAGGTAAATTAAAGAGATATTACAGCCTCTTCTACTAAGCATTTAAAATTTTATACGCTGAATTAGCTGGCACTATATCTAACGATATTATTTTGCAAATAGCCGTTAAAGCTGTTAACAATATAATAAAGTTTAACAGCTTAGTGCTTATACTCTTAATCTTTAACGCTTACCCTTAAATTATAATAAACTTCCTTTTATCGCCTTTAACTTTTAAGCAGGCAAAAGCTATTTGGAAGGCTATAAAAACTCTCCACAAAGCATTAGCCAAGCGCTAAATAAATAATGCCTTTAACACTAAAAATAGTTTTATAATAAACGCAATATTATCTCTTTTTTTAAAAAGCAAAGTACATATATAACAAAAAAAGAAAAAGTAGCAAGGCCTTTATAAAATTACAGCTATCAATAGTTACAACATTACTTTAAATATAATTAACAAATTTATTGTCTTTTAATCCACCTTTTTCTAATCATACTATTAAAACTATATAAACTTCAATCTTTCTCTTTCTTTTTAAAATAAAGATAACAAAGCCGTTAACGATAATGCCAAAGCTGCCGCTAACAAAAAGACAGCGCTCGTGCCGCTTTAGCTATATAAGCAAAAATAGCCACTAAGCTTTAAAAATAAACCAAAAAAAAAAGTCGCTGCCTACGTTACTACTACTGCTTATATTATAAAGAAAAAGAAAGGTAACTATAAATTAGCTATTAAACTACGGAACAATGGCGTTATTACAACGCTAAAACCCTTATTCAAGAAGTTTAACATACGTAAGGTAGAGGACCTTATTGGCTAGGGCGTCTTTAGCTTTGAGCAATATAACAAGGCTAAGCACAGCAGCCACTATATATTTAAATTTTATATTATTTAAGAAATTAAAAGTAAAACCTCTAAGCCCTATAAAAAGTCTTGCTTTATTATCTAAGGCTATAACAATATAATTAAAAAAGCCATTTTTACGCAATTGCCTATAATTTAGCATATAAGCTAGCATTTGCTTCTTGCCTTGGCACCCTTATTTCTAAGTTAAAAAATAATACTCTTACTTTGTAATATTACGCAGGCTTACCTACAATTATAAATAAAACTATTTTATACCGTTTTAGCTGCTGTTTTAATTAAACTAAAATATAAATATTCTGCTAAAACAATCATTTAGATAATTAAACTATTATATAACATTGCTAAAGTAAAAGTATATTAGTTTGCAATATATTAAAGCTATTATCAAGAGAAGCTAGGCATAAAAACGTTAACTTACAACCTATATTTTTTAATTATAAAGGGGCTACTATTGTTATTTAGTTTAGTAAGCACGCAGATAAATAATACCTTAATCTTAGCAATAATCTCTTTTATAGCTATTAAAGATAAAAAGCTAAAAAAGGCTAAGTTTCAAGCAAAACCTAAGACATTGCTAACAGCAGAAACACCTTTTAAGTTTAATAGCACTAAATTATTACTTAATAGCAATAACCTTTTTTTGCAATAAAAGGGTTAAAGCATAAAAATTATTATCGTTAACGCTAAGTTTTTAGACTATGCTTAACACTACCTAAAATAAAAAGCTTAAGATGCTTATATTGCTTTAATTTATTAGCTAAAAGCGGCATTTAACCTTTCTACTGCTGCTTAAACCTTAGATCTTAGCAAAGCTAAGTATGCTACGCTAAATAAGCGCTTTGCTTAGCAAGTAAACAACCTTTAACAAAGCCTATAATACATGCCCCTTAACCTTTTAACCACTAAACTCTTTATATTTGCAAACGGCTTATTTGCAAACAACAAAGATTTAAGCTCTTAAATTAGATTTATATTTGTTTTTGCAAACAAGGTCGTTTACACAAACAACTAATTTACAATTTAAAGCAACTTTATCTATTAAAGCTTTACTAAATATAAAAGAGTTACTTAGAGCGTTCTAGCGTTAAAGATTTATAATATAGTTAACGGCTTTGATATTAAATTAGCAATTGCAACAATAGTCTAACTAATTATAAATTAACTTAGTCTCTTACTTATTTTCTTTATTATATATATAGATTTATACTTATTATATAAATGCCTTATTAAGCTTAGTATAAAAAAAAACATTTAATAATTAACATAATAGCACTTTATTAATTATATAAACGGCGAAAGATCTTGGAAATTAAATAGATTAATAAAGACAATAACCCAGCTAATGCTATAACCAAAGCATTACTTAATTAAGCTTTAAAACAGCTTATTAACAATAATTAACTAGCTATATAAATAAAAGGATTTATAAAGAGAGCTATAGACTGAAGTAATAAAAGAAGAAAAGAGAAGAAAGATAGAAAAAAAAAGCATATACATATACAGCTAACCTCATTAAGCAAGCAATTGCTTATTTAAACATTTTAATACAACGATAAAAAAAAGTATATAATTATACAGCTAGCAAAAGAAAAAAACTGCTAATATAAATTTATAGCTAAAAGAAAAGACCAGGCCTACGTTTGCTTAATTAAAGGACTAGTCTGCCGCAGACTGGCGCTAGCCGGCTACGGCTAGTGCGGAACGAAGGGGGACATAAGCTACCTTCCGTGGCCTTGTTCCCCCAACGTAAATAGCCTCCCTTTCTTTCAACAACCACTAACTACGAATCAACTGCATAACCAATAGTGCACGATTCGACCAAATAAGACCCTACCAACACATCCATTCGCACCAGCCCCTGGGAGATGTCTGCGTCACTCGCACTACCAAGTAGGTAACGCCCAGGTGCCGTTGGATTTAGCGTTTGGCCCCTGGATAAAAAGGCCAATGCCTTATTCAATGAACATCACCTCCCCACCCGACATCCTTCGTCGGGCATCCACTGGGAGCATTCTAGAAGAGAGAGTAGTGATGGTCGTCTCTCATTGAAGGTTATCAAGTGAATACTGGACTGTCCCAGTACGTCCTAGGGCACTTATAGCGGTACTGTAAGGCCCACATCTAGAAGCGAAGCGGCAGCAAAGTCACCGCGCGAAGGGTTCGACGACGTCAATCCTCCGCTGGCCGACGGTTTGAGCATCGTCGCCTGGGCGTGTTCATTATCCATGTCGGTTTGGCCACGACGACATTCGAGCTCCCTAACCACCGCTGGGAACTTACCATGTGTGTAGGTCTGATACTTTGGCACGAGACTTCTCGCGTGACTACTGCTGCTGAAGGTCGAGGGGAATCGGTCCAAAATGGCAAGATCAAAACGGCGCCGACGACTTCTCTCGTTCAACCACATAGGAGTCATCATCGCACACAGTGGTGGTCTGATCATTGCTGGGTGCTCGGATTCACGTAGAACTCGATTTGATGTGGCGACATGTTCACAGAATTCACGCAAGCACAGCTGTGAGTCAAATGGATGCATTCGGAGCTGGTTAGCAGCTCGTATCATCTGAGTTCCGAGCCATTGCCATCACATGCCTTAGCCCCTCTCGGATCCAAGCCTTCACCCGTCATAGACTCATTGCGAAGAGCTCGAGTTCGATGGAGCAAAAACTGTGTTGTTGCCAGCGGAGACCTTCTCCTTGTCCTCCTTGTAACAAACCCAAGGGCCGATGTCATGCACATAGCAGTGCTGATCCGGGACGGGAATGCACTGTGATGATCAAAGTCAGCAAAGTCTGGTACTCGCAAGATGAAGCCCCGCCCCCCCGTTCTCTGTCCGGGGGTCCAAGGCCGGCATAAAGCATCGAGCTAGACTTACTATACAGTTCGCTCTGCATTCGTGCTTCCAGCCGCTGACTCTGCCCAAGACCGTGCAGAAAGTGTCATAGTAGGTCGTGCAAACCGCAATGCTGACGCCATTGTTGCATTGTAAATAGAAGTCAGCTGCCCGCGGCGCGATCTCGGGTGCGCGATCAACGATTTCCAGGGAGTGAGATGGCAGGTCTTGCAACGGCACCACATCAGACTTGTGGAGTGAATTACCCTGGGCTGCCCAGAAGCCCCACAGCATGGGACCTCCGACGCACCAGGATAAATCAGGAGTAGAAGAGGGGATGGCAGAAGCAGTGTCTGTTTAGGAATTGGTGTTAGTTCTCTATAAGCTAAGCATGTAGTAACCGGCTTGCATGTAAAGGAAGATCTGGGAAGGACTTGTGACGAAAAGGCTCGTTTGGTTTGATGGACTATCGAAACATACCATTGTGTTCGCAGTTTGGAAGCAAGCCGCAGACAGCCATGGTAGCATTGTGGCTGTCTCCACCATAGCTGGCAATTGAGTGAAAGACTACCTGTTGCAGGTCCTTGTTGCTGATCCAAAAGGTGTCGCTGGGCTCGAGCGTCTCGTGAGTTGCATCGCGACCGGCACCAATCCAGAGGTAACAACCCCCATAGTTGACAAGGGGAACACCTGTGTTGTAGCCAAGCTGAGAAGTCTGGACGAGGTTGCTGCCATTCAGGTATTCCGAGAAGAGACTCTTGCAGTCAGTAGTGTTGGCTGAGACCAAACGCTCGCCTCGGGTGGTGTTGTTCAGGTTGATGTAGGTCGGATCGTCGCAAGACTGGGACTCTAGGAGCCCACGGCTCTGCAGAGTCGGGTGGGAGGTGACATTGACGAAGCACTATGGTTGCAATCAGATGTCAGCGACAGGAAAACACTGTACGTCGTACACAATACACAACAGGAACCTTAGCACAGGATGGGCTCATGTCCGCCTCGGTACTTACAGTCGTGTTGTAGGGGGCCATACCCTTCTCATCGATGCACTGGTCGATGGAGCAGTCACAGCCAGTGGTGGTAGAAGCGAGGCCGATGGCTTGACCAACGACGCCTTCGAAGAGACGCACGAGGCCAATGAACGCAATCAAAATCAAACGCATTGTGTATGATAGTAGTGGTTGAGCTTTGTTGGTTCGATGGTTGTGAAGGAAAATTTGGAAAGGGAAGAAAGTATGGGCTGAGCCAGACCAAAGCCACAAATTTATGTCGAAAATTACAGTGCCTCCCAAAGATTCACTCAACATTCACTGGCAATGAGCTTCTAAGGGCCGTTCGGACAAACGCTGTTCCACTGGAGTGAATATAAACGCACAAAAGAAAAGCTGTGGCCTCCATTTAATCACTGGGCTTCCGATTCACCAGCTGGATGTAGAATGGCTCGTCGTAACTGAAAGGGCCACGGGCAAGGACTACCTAGGTAGAGTTCACAGAGGGGCAAGATTCAAGGCGAGGAATTCTCCTATTTGTCTTAGCTGGGAATGGAGCATGTAGCTCCTGTCATAATATTGAGCAGACCCTTCATTGATCAATTGGGTGAGGACAAGTTGGACTTGAGTACAAGAATCTTCCAAGAGTCAGCGATGCTTCTGTGATAGCAGATACCTAGGTACTTCTGTGAGAGGCGGTGTCGAGTTTATTTGGGTGGGAATGTCGATTTGAGAAGTGAGACAAGAGTGGGCTTGGTAACCATCATGGTTGGTTCAACTCAACCTGGAAGTTGTGTCGACCACAGGCTGTCCTCAATCATATTCTCTGATATGTGCAGACTGTGTCGCTTTGCATTTAATATCAGCAGCTGGGCTTCCTCCTACATAAGCTTTCCGGAGGAACCTCAAGCTGACTGACTTAGAACGTGCAATTAGAGGTACAACAACGCACAATAACCCCGGGGTCCTTCGCAAAATTGGATGTAAACATGTTTGCCGTTTCTTAGTAGCCGCAGCCCAGGCCGTCACGGGCTGCTTTTGCCCTCAAGCTCGTGCGCGCTGGGCTTCGAAGCAGTATCCCCGACGAGAACTGCAGGGGTACGTTCCATCTCGTCGAGCAGGACGACCTTGTCACCAAACGCGGCCGCGATCTCCTCTAGAGTCTTCTGTTTGGTCTCACTAGAAGAATTGAGCAAGGTTAGATGCGAGATGAAAGCGGGCGAGGGACGGTGACACCTACGGAAAATAGAAGTAGGCGATGACGAGGAAGAAGAGGGTACAGCCCACGAAGACGTAATAGTAATTCTCCCGAATGTTTGCAAACGCACTGGGCCCCGCCTCCGTAACTGTTGCGTGTGTCAGCAACGGTCGCGGCACATTTCACAGCCACCACTTGGACCTGGGGCTTACTCCCGACATTCACGATGAAGTGTGACGCTGCGGCAAGCCCCATGACCTTGCTCCGAAGGGCGATGGGCAAGACCTCGGCGCCATACAGCCAGGTCGTGCTATTGAGCATTCCATCTGAAGGACCTGTAAGCACACGCCCGCATCGTGACTCTCACTCCAGGGTTCCGTTGCCACACTTACAGTATGTGATGACAAAAAGATAGATTCCTAGGACCGCGAAGCCCTTGCCGACCTTGTTATCGGTGTTTTGGAATTCGCGCTGCATTATAGCAGCGTAGATCTCGACAAGTATGATGCCGCTTAGTCCCGCCAAGATCATTCTGCAGTAGTGCTCGTCAGACCAAAGTGAAATTCAGGTTCAGGACTTGGACGAGTGGGATGTGTCTTGTGAGCGTACTTTCGTCGTCCCCATTGATCCGTCAGGAACAGTGTTGTAAGGAGGTTCGCAGAGAAGGCGATGGTTCCATACACGCCTGAGAGTGCAAGGATCGTGGTGGAGCCGATGCCCAGCGCCTTGTATAGTATGGCTGTCGACAAGATCAGCCCGAAGTACCTCCAGACGCCTCGACTCGGGCATTACCTACTTTGATAGTACTAGAGAGTTGTTAGCCTAGAGTGCAAGTGGCCATAGAAGCAGCACTCACCTGAATGACGTTGACACCTGTCAAACTCGTCATGGTTTGAACCGCGATAGATCTACCACACGGTCAGCATCATGCTCCTATGCCAGATCCGACACAAGCAAGTCGCCCACTAACACTAGAGCACGGCGTCTGAAGAGCCGGAAGATCTCTGGATATGATCTGATCTCCCGCTCCATTTCGAACTCGATCTGCGACTTCATGAGCGAGAACTCGTCCTGGACCTCATGGGACTGCAGATCACGACGGATCTTGATGAACTCCCTGCGGGCTTCGTCGACCTTGCCGTGGCGGATGAGCTGACGCGGAGAGTTTGGCATAAAAGTGGCCAGGCCGATGAAGAGGATCACACCCCACGGGATCTGGATACCGAGAGGGAGACGCCACTGGACCGGTCCGTAGGGTGCGTATCCGCAGGCCATGCCAACCCAGTTGGATGCCATCGTGCCGAAAGAGATACCGCATCCGCTGATGCCGCCGATCAGACCGCGCTGGGACGGAGCGGAGATCTCGCTGAGGTAGATGGGGACGGTGGCGACCAGACCACTGATAGGCTTGTCAGCTGTTGCTGCTGAAAGGGGGAGGGGGTGGGCGGTGGGGTTTCCCGGTCGACTCAATGCTTAGTGGGCTATGAAAAGACTCACCCGACAGCAAGACCAGCCAGAGCTCGTCCAGCCAGGAACATGCCGATGCTGACTGAGGCAGTCTGGACGACGGTTCCTACAGTAACCACCACGCACATGACCTCCATAAATCGTAGCCGTCCTAACTTATCTGCGATGGCCGTCTGCGTCAGGGCCCCGACTGCCTCACCGGCGATGTAGACAGCGACAACCTGATGAACTGCGGTCAGTCGCAGGGCAAAAACATCAGTCTCCAGATGAGTTGTTCATCTCGCGTACCGCGCCGGTCAAGGCATTTGAGGGATGGCCCATGTACTCGATCCAGCTTGCATGTGCGATTGCTGTGGCGATGTGTCAGTCAAACGAGGCCACCGGAGATACTCAAGGTCTCTGACTTGTCGTTGCTATGCCGGTGTCGAAACCCTGTCTGAATTAGCAGCGTTCCCATGCATGCTCGAGCGACTGCACATACGAACAGAAACGTCCCCAGTGCTGCGAACAGCGCAATGCAAAAGGTGTACGCCGTACCAGCCCCCATCTTGGACTCGTCAAGCCGCCGTGCTCTGAAGATGTTTCTACTCGGTCCAACAAACAACCTGGCGAGCTGAGAAGTCGACGGATTCTTCAGCTCGTAACGATTATGGATGAATAGCACTGCACAGAAGTATGCGTGGAAAGGAGCGAGGTTTACGTGCGGCTCTACCTTCTCACAATATCTCGCAAACAAAGGCTGAATGTTCAAGCGACAGAACTACAGGGCTGGACAAGCGCGAGGGGAACCGATCACCGATCACCTGGCACTGTCCGCCCATAGGCCAATGCGCTGGGAGGACCCTGTTTTGGAGGCGACATAAAGTTCGTCGGTACCCCTCATTTCCATAATTCCCCCAGACCCGGACTTATACCGCACCCCAGATGACATGCCCGGGTCTGGGCTCCTTCGCGGAGAAATTATGGAGACACGCACCCGGATCACCCCTTTCCTAAGCCGCCATCGTGAGCAAAGCTGCCGTTAGCGACATCAAGGCGTGTCTAATCTGCGCCAGTCGCTGGCGACGCTGGAGCACTAATGTCTTCCTTGGCAGTGAGAGGTGGGGACGAGTCTTACAACGCTTGCAGACCTGCTCGCAGAACTGCGACCTACCTGCAAGGCACAGATCAGCCGTTCGGTCCGAGCGGCAAGTGCCGTCTGTCACCGGGCCTAGATCTTGAGGCCCATGTGGCAGAACGCGTCACGTTGGCAGACCGCTGGCTGGTGGCAAGCCGATTCGGCGGATGGGAAAAAGCTGCGCGAGAAGAAGTTGCGTTTCTCAAGATGACCCGCCGTGAATATAGTCAACAAGCTTTTTGATGTCGTTGTGGCTGGCCTTGCAGCATCCGCCGACAAGGATGGTGTCCCACCTCCGCCGCCTCGCGGTAGACAGAACAATCTGCCCGAGATGTCGCTCCCAAGGGATCTGGATATGAATCAGGCTTGGATCTCCGAAGGCCCGCAGAAGCACGTCAAGGAGAAGGGTCACATACGCTCTGCTTGTCCTGTCCGACAGGGAGCTCCCACTTCTGCGTCGTCGTGTTGTAAACCTCGCCGTTCGTGCCGTCCGGATAGAGCACCAGGGCCGGCCATCCAGTGACCCTGCTCGCTTCGACAAGCCCCGAGACTATACGCTCAAACTTGGCAACCAAATCCTCCAGCTTGTGCACCTTGGTGCAGTTGATCCCGATGCCCCAAGGCTGCACCTTGCCCTCGGCGGGGAGAAGCATCGCCTCGATCACCTGCTCGATACTGCTCCCATCGGGGAGCCTGTCGTCCTCGCCCGGGAACACACACGCGATCCAGCAAGGCTTCGTCGTGAAGCCCGCCACGGCCCTCCGCACCGCGCTGATCTCGTCGAGCCTCGGCAGGGTCTCGCACGCCACGTAGGAGGTCCTGCCCGCGATGTCGTCGCCCGCGAACAGGGACAGCCGCTCGGCCCACCAGGCCCAGAGCTTCCCCTCGCCGTCGTGGGCCTCGTCGTAGGCCCCGCTGTACTCCTGGCCGGGGACCATGGTCGAGCCGTACGGGCCCAGGCTCAGCGCGACCCTGGCGTCCGGCTTGCCGCGCGCCCGCTCCGCGATGTCGACCGCATCCTCGAGGAACCGGGGGATGCTGGCGCGGTCGACGCCGTCGGGCCACTGCTCCGTCCTGGTGGCCGCGAAGCCCGCGATGGAGACCTGGTACGTCGCCGTCTCGATCACGTCGACGGGGACCTGGCCGAAGTCGCTCTGGCAGGCGAGCAGCGTCTGCGGGTCGCTGACGAGCGGGTGCGAGGACCACAGCGGGGTGGTCTTGTTGGAGAACACGACGCCGTACTTGTCCTCGAGAGACGTACCCAGGCCTCCGTCCAGGAAGAGGATCGGTGTGTCGTCGGACATTTCAAGGGACGGGAGTCTATTCGTACGCGAAGTGTTGTGAGCTGGCAGAAAGCTGCGCCGGCACGAGGTTGATGATGGCCCGTTCAGATGTCAAGTCGCAGAAGTGGAGGGTTAGGGTACACCGCCCAGGGACGACCACCAGCGTTGCAACTTGCTGTGGACGGGACGGGACGAACCTCATCCAAGTCAGTCGAAGAGGAGGGTGTGCTTTCCGACTTGAAGGCCATCCCAGATGGCATCTGGAAGCTCCTCCCGAAGACCACCAGGGCTCCTCCTGCCATCTTTCGCTTTGGTATTGGCAATTGGCTGCAATGCAGCCTCGATCGACTCGGCTTTTGTTTCACAGGTCTTGTTCTATTTTATTTTTCTGCTCTGCAAGCCCGAGTCCTACCTAGCTTTTCCGTTCTCCACCAGTCAAACATTCTTTGTCGACCTTGGAAGTCCAAGTTGGAAATCGCAAATCACGTCCTTGCTGAGCCTCCCGCCTCCACTCCATTCAGTATTCTGACGCCATGGACGAACCTGGTGTGCCCATTACGTACGTCTGGATACCTGAATACCTCCTTGGCAGCACCCCAATGACGTGTCGGTCACTCACGCGTCTGTACATGGCTGAGAAGTACATGCAGTGTCCGAGGAAATGGTCGCCTTTCCGACGTGACGGTCCAATGTGGAGACCGGAGGTGGGCGTTGCACCGCAGCGTTCAACGAGAACCTCGACAACGGCGAGATCAAGGCATGTTCTTGGCCAAACATCAGCGCGAGTCAGTATACGTGGGCAATGATACATTTCGCTGACGCCCGGTGCTGCTGACAGGGGACTCGGACGGTCCTCGAGATTCAAGGCGACCCAGACACCTTCAACTTGGTTTTTCTGTACATGTATCGGTCCTTGAAGCACAAAAATGGAGAAGCTGACGGTTTGTCGGCTCCTAACACTATCTCTAGCATATTCACGGCCGTAGTACTGACGAGTCTAATCCAAAACCTGTGTAGAGGACGAGATCCCCACCATGAGGCAAGCGGGGCAAATTTGCTTTGACGGGCCATTGACGATGTGCGTGAAGCTCATCCAGGAAGCCCATCGCTACACTGTCCACGGGCTCGCAGCCTGGTCCATGAGGGAGCTTTACGCGGGCCTCTACGATATTTCGAGGTTTGTCCACAATGCCTGCGTAGCGAGGAGGGTCGCCATCAGACCCGGCTTGGAACCTGGGCAAGCTTTGAGGCTTCCGACGGACAACGAGGCAAATAACATAGCCCAGGCCATCGACGCCGCCTTCCTGGGAGAGTACCAGGACGAGCAACTACAGGGATCCTTCTTGCAATTTGTCCGAGACACTGAGTTTGAGGTTCTTTGGGACAGGGACTTTCGTCACAAAATGGAGACCGTTCCCAAGTTAGCTGCATGGATCCTACGGAGCATGTTCGGAAGATGCTCAAGGTGCGGCAGTCCGCAACGACGTCATGCAAATGGGCCTTTGGGCAATGGAGTTGTAATGGGTCTGGTTGTATGCCTTTGTGGGCCTTGAAACCAACTCAGCATTGACGACGAGGCTTACGAGGCGACGTGGAGGGGTACCAGACATTGTTGTAGGGGACTTTGTTCTAGGTACACAATCACAGCGTCAATAGGTACCAGATCAGCGTTTCAACCGCCTAATTTTATAGCCAAATGAACACTGAATACCCTCAGGACCTAAAACCTTTGCCCGTGCTGGCCATGGTGAGAGGGCAATTATCTCTGCCCAGAGGTGTTCACGGCTATGGCTCTCCTGCTCTCTACATCAGACTGACTGATGGTAGTTTGCAGATCCCTAGGATTGAATCCAGGGAGTGGAGAAAAGGAAGGGGATGGGAAGACAGAAATGGAGGGGAAGATTTCCACGATCTGAGCTTCTAGTTAGCCAGACAGAGGCATGCAATGCATTTTTGACACTGGGGAGTATCGTCATCGCTTCAGAATTCAGGACGTCAGCGTTGAGTTGACGAGTGGACTATTGACGACTCCGTCCCCGTTCTTGCGCTGGACGGACAGAGCCAGAGGATCTCTTTTTCGAAAGGAAAGGTAGAACGGGACGACGGAAGGGCGCCGCAGGGTGGGCAGGCAGCTAGCAGCCTCTGCCCAGGTATGGCTGACAACTTGGAAAGCCCCAGAGCGACACATGCAGCCGAGGACAGCAGTCCCTCCTCCGATAGAAATCTGTCCGCGGCCCTATTTTCTCTGTTTTCCTTACATTGGCCGTTTTGCAAACTCTCAACCTCGACTTTCCGACAACACAAACTTCTTTCGATCTCTCTGCCTTTTGCAGGACTCGAGCCGGCCACCATGGACGAAACGGCCCAAGTTCCAGCTCGAGACCCCGATCGTCGGATCGCTGCAACTAACCAGAGGTAATGCCAGATCACCAGGCTGTGATGCAACTCCCAGCCTGTTCTCGACGCGCACATGCTGACAGGTTACTTTCTTCTCAGCCTCCTCGAGAGCGGACTCTTTGCCGACGTCACGGTTCGCTGCGGCGGTCGAGAGTGGAAGCTGCACCGCAACGTCATCTGTAGGGTGTCCACTGTGTCTGGTTTGAGAAGGCCCTTTGCGGCAACTTCAAGGTACACATTCCACTACGCACAAATAAATCATGCTTAAAGATGCAATCTATTGACGTTTGTGCTGACGATGTAAATAGGAGGCCGCGACCCGGCAAGTCAATATCGAGAGGATCGACCCCGCCAAACTGGACGTGATAATCAAGTTCATTTACAATCGAGCCGACGCAGGTGTTTTTCTGGGTATGTTTCTCTAAACTACCTAGGTACCAAGGAGGACGGACATTTGCCTTGTGTTAACGTGAACACCAATTTGATGAGCCGGCGATCTGAGTTTCTTCGACGAGTACCTGGCGACAGTGCCAGAGGCCCTCATGGGCTGGATTGGACTTTACGAAACGACAGACTACTTCCTGATGCCCCTTCTCCGTTCACACATTCTTCAGAAGATCAGGAAGGCACTACGAGACTACGCAAGGACGATACAAGAGCGGTTCACTGAAGAAACATCCAAAGTGGTCCCCCGTCGATCATGTATCCTCTGTCCTCAGAGCGATCCTGAAGCTCTGTTCCGAGCAATCGACCACGTCTTCGACCGCAACTGTGCCGCACCGGACCTTGAAGTCGCGTTCACTGACTTTGTGGCCGAGACACGGTACTGGCTGCTCACCGATTACCGTTTTCAGGCTAAGCTGTTCGTCGTACCAAGACTTGCTGCTGGCATCTTGCTGGGAAGAGATGGTCGACTGCGATTTATGGAACGTTTTCAGAGTCGTACCGCAGCAAGACTGGCACCAGGTGTGAGTGTTACAGGGGTCACACCGACGAGGCGCGTAGAAAGGGATTATGGGGGTCGCGTTTCGAACTGCGAATCGACGATGGAGCGAGCATGAGAGCTCTTGTCAAGGGCTATTGGGAGAATTGTCGTTGTCGACATCGGGCGTGAACGGTGGGGTGGCAGCTCGGTGGCGGCTGCACTATCCAGGTGACAAGCACTTCGATCTGCCTCGGCTCGAGCGGGGACTTGTGGTTTGAATCTGGCCGCTTTGAGTGGACTTAAGACAACCACTAAACCGACCACTTGAGGAGTACGAGGCTTTAGGTATTTGGGGGGGCGGGGGGGGGGGGGAACCTATGGTATTGCGACTTTTCTGAATGGTATTACGCTGCCTGGCCCTCGGACAGTCAGTCGCGCGTGATATCGTGTAATTGCCAAGATTGTTGTACCACGCACGGCTCCAACCCCCGCCGGGCGGCGGTTGTGTGGCTTGCACTATGGAGCACATCCTCTAAACCCCAGGGTACTTCTGCAAAGCTGCCCAGGCGACGTTACTGTAGATGCATTAATATCTGCATGCTGCACTGGGCAAGTGTCCGACTTTGCAATAGCCACATTTTGAACGATGTTGTCGCGGCCGCTGTCCATTTATCCACATTCAACTCGGGTCATTTTCGCTTCTGTGAATAATGTCCACAAGCTTCACCGTGCTTTCAAACTCCTGACGTAGTGGTTGCCATGGCTACGAAACCGCAGCTCCGGTGTCCCGAATTCTTTGGCATGCTGAACAAGCTCTGAAAACACATCTTCGCCTCGTGCTGCCTCACGATGACCGAGAACCGCAAATACCTCGCAGTATTGTGGTATGCCCAGATCGACCATCAAACCTTCGATGGTAAGCTCCGACACGAGATGGGATGTTAGAATACCAATCATAGTGGGTATTTCAGGTGCTTGATGATGAAAGAACATGTGAATTGGGGGACCGACTCGGGTGTCGCTCGCACCGCAATACTGCCTCAAAATTGGGCCGTTCACGTCTCAGATCTGAGGTACTCTTTGACCTTCTTTGCCCAGCGTATGGCGCCTTTGTAGGTCCACATCCCTGGGGCGTTGCCCTTCTTGAGCCCGTCGATGGCATCAACAAGCTGAGGACCAAGGCCTTCAGCCTTGATCTCCTCCAGGGTATAGAGGTGTGTCTTGAAGGAAAACAAGACGGCTCTGGTGTTTGGCAGGCGACTGAGCGTCTGCAATTCGTTCCGCACACGGGCCTGCATGGGTCAGTATGCTGGACTGTCTCGGAAATTTTTGATTTTCTCACCTTGCTAATGTCAATGTCTTCATCCTCGCGCACGTGTCCCAGATCTTCTTCGTGGACATGATTGCTGCCACAGTTGAACAGGATAGGCGAGTCTACAATGGACCACTGTCGTAGAAGCATGAGCAGAATTCCATGGGCCGGGGCACGTCGTGCTCACATTGACTCGTTTGACGTTCTTCCCCACCTCAACCCGACTGAAGAACCTCTCCATACTAGGCCCGATCTTGTGATAGCTTGGTACTGGCCCGTGGATCTCCGCCAGCAGTTTATCCAGCTTCTCAGACGGATCGAAGCCAGAGCAATAGCAGCAGACATACGCCACACTGCGATGCCCCTGATCTGTCTCATGAAGCAGGAACATATCGTCCTCCACAGTCTCGCCAAGCATCCTCAGAGCCTCTATGGGGTCCTCTGGTGGTGATGTGGGATGAAGGGCACCGGTGATGCCGTTGCGGAAATGCTTGCCGTCCTCGTCGACGGAAAACATTGTGGGAAAGCGAGTGGGGAGATAACTCGACACGAGAAGTGAGTATAACTCGCGCACAGACGCTGTTCCTTGCGGAATGGCCCCGAGGACGATGGAAGGATGCTGGGCCATGAGCTGCCGTCTCTCTAGCACCCGGTCTTTGTAGTTGCGGTCCATGACAATCAGATCTGAGGGCGAAGAATTCTGGAGAGCTGGAAACAAATAAGTCTCGTGATGGCAAGAAAACAGGCGACAGAGATAGCGAAACACATACCCATGGTGATATGGTAGGTAGGCTTGAAGGGCCGAATCTTCAGAGGTTCTTTTCTACCCCAGTCGAACGAGGTCAAAGGCTCGACAGAGCTCATGGGACACGCCGGAAGGTCAGGGCCTTTGGCCGTACTTTTGGCCGTTACAGAGCCAGGATTTGAAATACCGCAGCTCCCCTGACCTCGCTGCCTGGCTTTGAAGACTTTCGAAGCGGTCAGTATTATAGCTGCGATGAGCAGGCACAATGCGATGAGCGGTAGCATGATTGGATTAATTAGAGGACCAAAGGGGGGGTGGGGGGGTGAGATTGGATATATAGGGTTTGGACAAGCTAGATTGACCCAATACCATCAGGACATCAACCAGTAACCAAGATGCGTGGGAATATCGAGGATGTTACAAGTGCTTGAGAAGGAGGAGGTCGGCGTGGAGGTATCTCCGTATCCGGGCCGAGCCGGCCGCTATCTCGACGTGGAGCCCGGGATCTGCTTCCGAGGTCGGTCTCCACTTTAGCACCCGCCTCGAACCAAAGTACCTAGGTACCTTGGTCTCAACGACAATCAAACGGCCGCTATCATCTATGGCATCACGACGCGTCGAGTTAGGGAGCTTCACGTTTTGGGTGCAGCATAGTGCGGCTATCCACGAGATCTATCACGGCACCCACGGCTGCATGCCGGAATCTTGGATTTAAAATAAAATAAAAAAATAGCTGTTGACGACCCAAGATTCAAGCCAACGGTGCCAATCTTGGAAGCCTCTCGCATGTGCAGCCCCCGGCCCCAGGTGCCCCTTCTAGGCTCATGCTTTCCATCCGCAATGCAACTACCTGGGATCTTGCCCACGGTCACGCGTTCCGAAAAAGGCCGTGGAGAGTGCCGCCGGACTCTGCGAGAGAGCGCGGGAGTTTCTAGGTTCGTGTTGGGCACAGGGCTATTGCACCTCTCCGTGTTTCAACGCGCGAACCTGACACAGATGTCGAGCCTACCACAGCGGGCTCACAATTATACGATCGACTTGTCTAATAAGCTCTCATGTCAGCGATCCGGAGGCTAAATGGGATGTCACCTGTTGTGACAGGACGAACAGGCGATATGAGACGAATGCTTATAAACAGTAGCGTCCCATGCCTGTTTTGTTGGATGGCCGTGCCCAGACGTGTCTTTGCAAGTATTAATGTTCTCTTGAATCCCATCGCCAACGTGCCTCACTGCCAATATCTGATCCCGAGGTTCACTCGCAGAAAATAAAAACTTTGGAGCAGAACGGGCCACGCATCTTGCATGCAATGGCGTCTCTTTGCGGCACCACCAGGCCTGAAGGCTTTGTGAGTACTCTGCCTGTAGTGAGCTGGCGAGAGCTGGCCAGAGCGCCACGGTCTGACTGGAACATAGGATCTCAAGTCAAGGATCACAATCGGACTGCCGACACAGTGTGTATTCGATGTCGTCCTCGTGCCTCTGCCAGCATGGTTCTATGTCTTCACCGTCGTGACCATCGCGCTCGCCGCCAAACTCACCAGCTACAACAAGAACGCCGCAAAAGCGTCCAAGCGCCGGTCGCGGGCTTCCAAGATCCTGCTTGGTCCCGCCGACATCGACGCCGTAAAGAACCAGCCGTGGGTGCGCAACGCGATCGTCGCCACTTACTACTTCTTTATCGCCGTCGTCGTTGCCCTCGAGTCTGTCGAGGTCGCACGCTTCGTCCACTCCGACATGGGGGTCGGGCTGACCCCGTTCGTATACGGCGGGTGCCTCGTTGCGGTTGTACTGCGTGCGACCAAGGGGCTCAAGAACAAGATCCCCGGCTGGCAGAGCGCGTCGCAGTTGTTCTGGCTGCTCAGCGCCATGATCACCATTATCAAGGTGGTTGCTGTCGGCCGGATGCTGGGCTTCCCTGGGGGGAGATTTGCGAGGGAAGATTCCGTGTACACAACTATCCAGCAACTGTTGATTCAGGTGGTGCTTTTCATCGTCTACCTGATCCTGCTGAGCATCGAGACTGTGATCCAGTTCTTCCGGCCCGGGTACCAGTCGACCCTGACCAGGCTCAGGGAGCCGGAAGCACCAAATGGAATCGAAATGATGACTGGTGGGAAGGAATGATGTTGCTCGTTAACATAGCGTGCAGGCAATGACACACAATGATTCTTTCACGAGTCACCAGGTATTTTAGATCGTTTGCAAAATTAGACAGCAAATAATGTTAATCAATGTATCCTTATGATCAAAAGAGCTTTAGCACATTACTCAGTTTGAATATAATTTCAATTTTATAAGATGAAGTTTATTTATTAGTAGACCGATCACTATTGCCCAGGCGTTTGTATGTTGACACCTAGTCACTACCTACGTACGTTGGTTATGACAGCTTGAATCAACATCGTTGGACTCACTGAGATCCGTGAGTCAAACATTGCTGTGTCTGACGACGAACTTGATCATCGTATACCTAGGTACTCTATATAAATACATAGTGAATGCCGCACGCCTTTGGCTGGGTGCTCCGATGACCATCCGTTGTCTCGTCTACGGAAATACACCCACAACCCTACAGAAACATACCTACCCACACTACCTCTGTCCATCGGAAAACAAGCCTCACGCACCAGTGACGCACCCACACACGCACACACACCTCAACATACACATACATGCACGCGCAGACACACGCGAAATAGTTTCTACTTGGAAAGGATCTCAGTCGAATCCAAAGTTGGATCCTTGGAAATCTTGCAAGAAGATGGGTTGCGGAAGTTCTTCTGAGAAGAATCCACCTCCAGCAGAACCCGATTATGATCAGGTAGCTGTCGAGGTTCGCTGTCCATGCGTCAATGAACAGTGTGCGCATCACGACATGCCGTCGAATCCACGTGGTCGGAGAGGACAAGTAGGGTCCCAAATAGGATATGTTCGACACGGTGTGCAACTGTCACCGCCCATAATTTGGGAGTGTGACGTCTGCTACGCAGATCGACGTCAACTTGAGCAATGAGCCCTGGAGTGCGGCGGGAATTGAGTGAGCTGCGGGGGAGAATGTTGGGAGAGTCGATTACTGTAGATAAGGATCATGATGTGGTCTTCATAGCACATACAGATGACACTACTATTCATGTCCCAACACCATGCTTACATTTACTAGACACTGGTTCGAGGACCCAAGATGGTGTGCAGAGTGGCCAGGGCACCAAGGAGTCAGCTCAAAGAGCATGAACGACCATCTTGTGCGTTTCCCGCTAAGACTGTACGAATCTGCCGGAGTATGGGGTCACTAATAAATTCCAATTCGTAATGCAGGCTGAGGACGCTGAGTCGCATCCCGGAAGCGTGGGTGATTGAAGTTGGTTCTCAGCCGCACACTGCCATTCCATGCGGGAACCCTGCCACGTGTGTCTTGCTCCATCCTACGGGGCCGGACCTAATGAAACAATCCTGGGATAAGGAAGGCTGTGCGAGCGTTGAGGCTTCACCGTGGACTGCTGTCCCCCGCCCGTCTCTTCGATCATTTCGCAGAGCTGGCTTGATCTTTCGCACAAGAGCGCGCCCCGGGCTTATTCATGGCCTCAGCTCAACTCAGCTTCCTGCACGCACAAAGGTGCAGTGGCAGCCTTCTAAGCAACCACATGTGCAGACAATACCTGCAGTGGCTGAAGCCTATGCGGCGACGCTGACCATCAATCGATACGAGGCGTCTTCTTCTGCAGGTCCCAGAAATGGGTTGCTGTTTTGTTGAGGACCTGGCCGCACGAATCACGATCCAGAGATCCTACGCTTTGCCTGTGCGACAGTGGTCCTTCGTCGCGTCTTGGGTCGAGGATCCATAGCGGAATGCATGTCAGCGCCGCTGTAGGTCAATTTCCCGTAGCCGGACGAGGAGCGGGTACCAACGTAGTAGTACACAACCAACGTCCATGGCGGAGCAAGGATTCTGTCCCATCTTACCCACACGTCTTGCGAGGCGTCGACGTCGAAACGGAACGGGGATGCGACGCGAGTGTTGGACGCTTGCATTTGCACTTTTGGCTAAGTAAGCGCCCTCGAGGACGCCTCCATTTTGAATCAGAACGCCAGGCTCCCAGGCCCCGACACCGCACAAGCTCACTACCACCTAGGCATGAATTCCCCTCCGCCATTGAGATGCTGGGATCATTGTGTGGGTTGCCATGCGCGTCCATGCAACAGGCGTTCTCTATGTGCTGTGTGGTCCACATTCCAACACCCTTTTCGTGGTTTTTCTTCCCACATCTTCCGCTTCGCGAAATGAGTTCCTCCTTTGGTCGTCCTTTCCCGACGACACTCTGCCAAGAGGCGACCAGAAAGCAGTGAGGGCTTCGTGAGCCATAATCGGCGCTGATGGCTTTCATCAGGGACCTGTTTACCTTCGAGGACGGGCTGGACGCCAACAGAGCCTCTGGCATAATAGCCATATCGGTGGTTTTCATGGTCGTTGGCACAATGGTTTTCGCCCTGCGTTTTGTGGCACATCGGCTGGCAAGCAGCCCGAACCATATGGAGGATTGGCTCATGGTCCCATCCTACATTCTCATGATGGGGCTCTGCATCGATTTATTACTATGTGAGTCAAAACCCTCGCAGGTTCTCTTGCCTTCCCCTTCTTTGGTCGTAACTCACAACCGTCTTCTAGGTGTCAAGCTCGGGGATGCCGGCCGCCACGAAGCCTGGGTTGTGCTGAACGAGCCCACGGCCCTCGCGAGATTCGCCCAGACCTTGTTCGCGATGGAAATCATCTACAGCGTCGTCATAGCCCTGATGAAGACGTCCATACTGCTGCTGTACGCCCGCATCTTTGGTATTCAGCGCTGGTTCCGCCTCTTCTCGTGGTACATGATCGCCTATGTGTGGCTGTGGGCCCTCAGCGAGACGCTCGTGGCGATTGTGCAGTGCATTCCCGTACCATACCAGTGGGACAAGACGTTGAACGGCACGTGCATCGATCAGGTCGAGACGTATCGGTATATCGGCCTGCCGAACGTCATTCATGATGTCGTCCTCCTGGCGCTCCCGACGCCGATGGTCTGGACGCTGCAGAAGGTCTCGACGGCGCAGAAGTTTGCACTCACTGTGGTTTTCTTGATTGGATCTTTGTAGGTCACACCGGCTTCTCTATTGATCCTGTCCAGAACCTTGTCTTCTCCCATTCCCTACCATCTCCACTGGCGGGGAACACCCGAGCTGACGCGCCTCGACAGCGGCTGTATCGCCTCCATCATCCGAGCCTACTACATGTTCATGCTCACCAACGACGCGGACGGGACCTGGCAGGTGAATAACCTAATCTGGACCGTAGCCGAGCCAGGCTCCATCTTCATCTGCGCATGCGTCCCCGTCCTCTGGCCCATGTTCCGCCGCATGTTCAGCCTTCCGTCCGAGCCGACGCGCATCGAGGGGCGGCACGGCACCACCGTGCTGCTGCCGCGGGGCGCGTGGGCCAGGGGCCCGCCGCCGCGGGATCCGAGCACGTACGACGTGGAGCTGCTGCACGGCGTCCAGGCCGACGAGCGGGAGAAGAGGTCGGAGAGGCACGATCATCTGTATCTGGGCCCGATACGGTATCAGGTCCAGCAGGACCCCAGGATGGGGAGCGCCAAGACGGAGTTTATGTGGGATGCGTCTAGGGCTAGTCCTGCTCGGCCGTATTAAACGTGGAAGACTGGGCATGAAAATCTATGATATTGTGGACTTTGTTGTTCTCTTTGCCTTTGGGACTATGGGTGCCTCAAAGAAATCTGCCTGGAGGCTAGATCGAACAAGTATGCAGGCAGGCGTTGAGTCTCACCGCCCAAAGCGTGGAACCCTGCGCTTCGACTTCATCGACCAATTTACAATCCTCCGGGTCTCACAGGAGCCATTCGGACAAAGCCTCGTCCAAGGGTGCTGTCGAGGTCCCAACCCATGGTGCCGCGAAGATAGCACGAGCATGGACCGCCAGATGGTGGGCCAGTGGCGTATCAGCTTCATCATGATGCGAATACACCAATTTAAATACCTAGCTACTTGTTTATTAACTCGAGTCTTTTTTGAATTAAAAAAACAACAAACCCCCCCCCCCTCACTGTTTAAAGAAACCTTGAGGTCCAAATAATCCCCATCGCTTGGTATGCTGGTGCTGTTTTGCACTTGACTTGGTGTAGTGGTTTCCAAACCATGCACGTGTGCTCAAAATCCTCGTATCAATACATATCAGGCAGAGAGGGACATAACAATATGCCGCAATACATACCCAAACCATCATGGACGGATGTATCTTGACCCACTAACAACTCTTCTTCACCTGGGCATATTTCTGAACCGGAAGAAACTTATCGTGCATTGACCGTGGTACTCGCTCATCGGCCTCGATCCAGGCAGTATCTGTCGGTCCAGATACCCTGCACCAAGTCTATTGTAGGATACTTATCAAGATTTCTTGTGAGAATCAAAAGTAAATTATCGAGTATACAACGCGCAGCTTCAAACAAAGTCTCACACCGGGTACCTGGCCCTCGATCTGTTGGGAATGCCATCGGAGGCTCCACCCTAAACATGCGGCACGGCCTGCAGCCAGTCCGGCGACCAATATACGCCAATAGGTTGATGTCTGAGACTAATGAATGCCTCCACAATAACAAAGAGCCTCGAAAATCCATACAGGGCTGTCAAGCATCCCGCAACTACCTCCATGAAACCGAGAACAGTCATTCGAGACTCGTAAGAGGCCTTCCGAGCACTCAATATCGTTGATACAGTGGCCGAGATTGCCATCATGAGAGGCAACATCCACATCATGATCAGACATGACACTTTCCAAAGAAGGCCCTCGACGCTACTAGGGAAACGATTTCGCCATGCAGAAAGATGGAGACCTCCATACAACAAAGCCAATACGACTATAAACGCGAAGAGCAGCCGTTCCCTGAACATGACCGTAGTTGACTCCACGAGGGTCAGCATGGCTCTTCGGAATTTGCGCAGGCTCTCAGTCATGTTGCCTCCCAAGCTCAAGCTAGTTTTCAGTTCTTTCGAAAGGCAGCTTGAAAGTCTTTTTGCGCTGTCCGGCGGACCGTACAGTTCACGAAACCCCCTGAATGCTTGCGTCCACCGCAGAGTGTCGGTTTTCGTCATTCTAAATGTACCTTTGCGGCGGTCATCGTAGACAAAACTAGAAGTAAGTCTGTCTCCATGTCTCAGGACTGTTTCCACGGGAGAAGGCTGAGACGGTTCGTAAGGCACCGTCATCGTCGCGGCCCGGTTATTAGTTCGCTCTTGGACAACGTTGTCTACCCGCATCCCGTAGTCGGCCGGTATCACCATCACTGTATTCTCTTGCCAGAAGAAGGAGGCTTGGACCATCAATGCGAGGATGTGGTTCCAGGAGCTGGAGTCAACGATGTCGGATTCTTGGACGTCCTGGGGCTTCTACGGTGAGGCGTGTCAGTAGGGCCCGTCGTGGGCGGGGGGGGGGGGGAGTGGGTAGGTATCTGGGCACTCCAGATTATACTATCGCACTTGCCTTCAGCCAGAACCCATACATAAAAAGTGCGCACAACACATGTACCATAGTGTGGATTTCCAGCAGCGTTATTGGTAGACCATACAGAGGTCTAGCGGCGCATTGCACTGCCATCCAAGACACCTGGGCAGCGACAAGAATCTTTTGCACAGTGTTCGTCTTACTGCGTTCATCGATCTTGTCGGCCCTGACCTCAAGGCTATACCCTGACTTAATGACTTGTAGCACGCCACGCGCAGTGAGAGCGACTTCGTGAGGCATCCTCGGCTGATTCAGGATCATGCCCCGCCATGTCAGCGTCTCGGGGCAGAACTGCCGGACTGGTACCTTGATGCCTCCCATCACGACGAAAAAACACCACCGAAGGCTGTATCGGTACTGCTGTACGGTTACCGTCAGCTTTTGAAATCAACATGGACAACGTGACTTGCCTTTCTGTCGTCCTTCGCCTGTTCGTTGCCGTCATCGACGTCGGCGACATTATTCTGGATACTTTCGTGTGGGGGGTGCTCGTCTGTATATTTCCGCAACTCTTGTTTCAGCCACCTCGCCTCAAGAAGTTGAGTGACTGCATTATACAACACTATCTCGGGAGCCAAGAGAGCAACAGCAACCCATTTCAGCTTCTCGAGCAGGACGGGCCTCCAGCCCTTGACGTTGTCAGGTGGTATATTGAGATGTATAGCAGTGTAGACGCACGATGTCAATGTAGCGATGCAGGATTGGAGGATGTCTGATGTACTCCGGAAATTCGTTGAGGAAACCCATACAGGGGCGATCACATCCCACAACGCGGTGGAGTTTCCGGCCTGTGAGGCAATTTGACTTTCGATATCGGCGGCTGCGATACCAAAATAAAGCAGAGCCACCAGGCAGACGCGAAGACAGCTTGTCATGGCGAGTTTAACCGCTCGAGATGCCAACAGTGGCGGATGAACGGTGGATTCATAAGGGTCAAGCGATGCCGGTGGTTCGACAAGGCGAGATATATAAAGTCGAGCTTTTGTTCTCGTCCTACCAATGAAGCTCGATACTTGGCTCGATTCCCGTGAACATGTTTGCGTTGGACAATATAAACCGATAAGTGACACACAAGAAATGTGCGACTGTGGCTACCTAGGTATTCTATGTGGGGTTCGCATTTACTCTCTTCCCCTCCCCAGAGCCATGTGAGCCTGTGATTGCCAACACTCTACGTAACAAGTCTGCCTGTGCGCACTTAAGCAGACCGGCCGAGTGATTGTGGAACAATTAACGCGGGATGCTGCAGCCTTCAAGCACCCCGAGGTCGGGAGCCACCGGCTATACACTAAATGGAAAGAGGTCCAAAACCTTTGGTCACTGTTATCCGTATTTAACACAATGTGTGAGATTGGTGGAGATAGGTATGGGTCGAGCACGCAAATAGAATCCCATTGACTGTACATAGGAAACTTCTCGTACCTCCCTCCCCCCACTCGCAATCCCCAATAGCTACATATGTAGGTAGCTGTTGCCTCTCACATTATCAGGGACTCATTCGTCAATTGGAATCTCAAGGCTTGAGATGAACCAGAGTCAAGACCGAAATCTATCGCTTGGTCTCGAGGGCAAAGCGGCGTTGGAAGAGCCCGATCCTGTGGTCGCGTCAATGGTGTGTTTTGTAAGTTACGACGACGTTGGTTGAATGCAGCTTATCAATTGGTAGTCTAAGCGGCGTTCAAGGTGCGGTTCTACATATACAGCAGCAAACAGGTTCTCCCAATAGTGCAGTTCGCTGATACACTGCAGAGGCACGGAGAAGGCAATTTGCTGCGCCGCAACAAACATATCCGCTGCATCTTCCCACAAGAACTCGAAGAAAAACATGCGGAATTTCTGTTCCGAACTACCCACTTTCCAGTGCCCCGATTCTGCGGTAGTCAATGTGTGGCCTAATAAGTCGATGGTGTAAGCATGGTGCAGTTGTACTCGTCTATTCCAGTGCTACTCGTCAAGCTTGGCTTCGCCCTCGATGTTTTTTGGACCGGCAGAAGCAACGCGCAATCTGGGACTCGCGCGTCGGGGCTCGTCCTCCTCGTCAATCGCTTTCGCACTTGCAGGCGTGAAGTGTCGGCCGCGCTTGGTCCCCTTCTCACTCCCGCTGCCAGGTGCAGTTCCAGCAGCCGCAATTCCTGTGGAGGTTTGGCTCGGAGTGGCCTGGTTGATGATGTTGGCGAATTTACCACCTGAAGTGCCACGACTGTACGCTGTACCCGAGCCAGACGAATCGCGATCATTGCCAATCGCCCCGAATGTGTGGCTCAATGGCGAGAATTTACGAATCTGCGCCTCTATTGAGGGTGGCGCGTCGGCGGAGGGGCTGTCTGCAGAGCTGACGTTGTTCAGATGGCGGTTCTCCTTCCGGGACCGAACCTCGGAAGCTGGCAGAGGGATCTGATGCGGCTGCACGGGTTGCGATGCATCGCTCAGTGGATGTGGCTGATTCAGCAAGGAGTGAGTGAGGGAGCTAGCGAGCTCGCCGGAGATGTTCGCGCGGGAAACGTCATGACCGAGTAGACCTGCCCGCACGGAACTATCAGTTTCCATCTCAGCGGGTTCGTCCAGAAGACAACACCAACCTGATGTGGTAGATGAGCCGCCCATCAAGGCTGTCGGAGTATTGGTTGGCACCTTCAGGGAGTCCATGTGACTATCATCGTCGGGGCTCGGGCCAGAAAGACTCATGGGATCCGACCCGAGATGCTGGCCCATGGTGGTGGACAGGTAGTCTGGCAAGGCCGACATGTTCGTGTCGTGTCCCATCTGCCTGCTGCTATTTCGTGCGGCGGCGCTTGGCCAGATCGCCTCGGGCTCGACAGTGTACTGCTGCTGTTGCAGTCCCAGGGAGTTGACCCATTCGTGGTAGGCAGCCTCGCTGAAAGGATCCACGAAGCCAGAGCTGGAAGAGCCAGAGCTCTTCTGGAACGTCGGCAACGTCTGCGGAAAGGCAGCTTGGGTGATGGCAGCGGGGGTATGGGCCGGCAGAGCACCAGAGATGTTGGACATAAGCACGCCTGAGCTTCCGGCACCCCGGCCAATGTACGATTTGCGCCGCGGGGAGTGCAAGTGCGAATCGGCACCATCGTCAGGGTAGTAAGTAGGCACTGGGATGGCAGGATTGTTCTGTGGCCGTCGCCACATCTGGGGATTGGGCCAGGCGATGCCGTTCGTCTCCAGAATATCTTGGCTTCTGTCAGCGAGATGTTTCGCCACCAAGAACCCACTAAGGAGGACTCACCTAGAGGAGCATGCTGAAAGGAGAAGACAACGACGTTTTTGACGCGTTCGATGGGGTTGGAGGTAGAGTCCCTGGGAAAGCCCTCGCTAATGATGATCTTGATGCGTCCAGTATCATCCGCTGGGCTCCAGTGGTTCTGATAAAGCAACTCGCGACGGAAGGAGGGAAACTTGAGCGGCTCAAGCTCGCCCTGCTTGGACATCTCTGTGTCCCCTCACGAGGTTAGCAGACACAACACGGAGACGATAGACCTCGGTCATCTTGGGGGTCACTTACCGCAGGAGGTGGCGATTAGGTGCGGCCATTGTCCGAGTGGGTCGAAAGACGTGGATCTGGCGGTCCTGTCAGTGAACATTCGCCGGAAAGACAGCCATCGCGTGAGGAGCTCACGCCACCGTGCGGCCGTCAATCAAGATGCGGGCCTCGAACTTGACCAGCTCCGGGTGTTTGCTGTAGTTGAGAGTGTACTGGCTGATTTGAGGAGTTGCCCAGCAGTGGATGGAGATGTGGAAGCGATCTCCTGGCTGGAGCGAGGGGACGAAGCAGGTCATTGCAGGCAGGCCAAAGCCGCTGCGGCTGTGGGAGAGCTCGACATCCGGAACAACGTGGCAGTTGACATTGAACTCCTTGAGAGGAACTCGACCATCGCGGCCAGAAGGAAACAACAGCACGTCCCAGTCGTCGTAGCGCATGGTGAAGTGCAGTGTAGTTGTTGGAGGAGGGGGGGAGGGGAGGGATACGAGACTGCCGGAATGCGAGACTGCGGGAGCAAGGAGGTCAATGAGCGATGGTGCTTGGAATTGGAAGAACCCACCCGTTCCCACGAAGAAAGTTGGTGAGCAAGAGTTTGTTGAGGACAGGTTTGCCCACCGGAGAAGACAGCTCAGAGACGCAGTTGTCAAGCATGTTTTGACGTCGGCCTTGGAACTTGGAGGCTAGACGTTTCGTCCCTGCCCCCCATAGCTCCCTCGCCTCCAGATAGAAGGAAGCTGCTCATGTTGACGGCATTACTCCTTCCCACATGGGACGACTGCCTGCCATACAAGAGCAGCCACGTCGGTCACAGACACGACAGTCACAGCTCCAGCGTCCACTTGCAGCGCTTTCGACATAGGATTCCCCAAGGCCGACCCCACACACGGCAGGACAGGGACGGTGCGCGGCTGATTGAGGAAGTACTCTTTGCGGTGTAGAAATTGAAGATTTCCATCTCTGTCCTGCACGAAGCCAGCAGTGAGTTGAGGTGAGGTCAGAAGAAGGCACAATGGATTTAGGCCTAGCACGGGGCACGTTTTGTCTCGCCACTTCTCTCGATTGCCTCCTGATGGCCTGACGCAACTGCTGCTTTCCTCGAGAGAATACCTCGGGGGTTCTTAGCCTCTGCTGCCCAATCCTGCTCCAAAGCAAAGGCTAGACTGCGATTTCCACAAGCCTTGTCTCAGAGGGCAATTGCTTGCCTCTATTCTGTCCGAGCGCGATATCGTTCAGGACAAAATGTTTTGCCCCTCAGGAGCACCCAGCACATCCTGTCGGTCGCGACGGTCAATTCGCAATTTAGCAGCATCTGCACGTGCTTGTTCTTGATCTAGTCGCTCGATTGTGTCCGTGGGTCTGATATATTTCTAGAGTACAAGCCCAGCTCAGTCCACGTCCACCTTGTCCTGGAATGGCTCCGGGTCCTCTGGAGCTCTTGCCTGCGATGATGATTAGCAAAGTCATACTCAAAGCCGCACTCAAACGGAGCGTCCTGTACCCTGAATGCGCCTGCTCCTCCCAGCTCCCGCTCGAGTCCTCCCTCAAACTCCCGTGGGTATGCCGGCAGGTCGGGATATGTCAGCTTGATGGCGTAGCAAACGCTGAGGAACGTCGCGATGAACACGCCGACCTGGAAGAAACCCTTGCGAGGGGGCACCCATGTGTACTCGTGGGGGGTGAACATGCCCAGCGTGTCGTAGTCCTCGTGGCAGGGCTCGCCGTAGTTCCGCCTCTCCTGCTTGTCCCACCAGTCGCCGTAAGGGTCTCTGAACTGTCGCTTGATCGGAGGAGGCTGCACGTAGCCGCCATTCTGCAGTCAAAGCCACTCCTGTCAGCCGTGGTACGATTGCAAGCCACGCATGGGAGCACCAGCGCCAGCACACCCATCCTCCTTCCCAGCGGATAGCCAGCGTACCATGTTCGGGTCCTCGGCATCTGTGAGGCTGGGATAGTCGGGGTACTTCTCATCGACCTTGTCATTGTAGGGAGGAAGGAAGGTTCGCTGCTGGACGATCGGAAGTCGTCGGGCTGCA
The DNA here is from genome assembly GCA_026120015.1 of Dendrostoma leiphaemia. Classification (NCBI taxonomy): domain Eukaryota; kingdom Fungi; phylum Ascomycota; class Sordariomycetes; order Diaporthales; family Erythrogloeaceae; genus Dendrostoma; species Dendrostoma leiphaemia. The sequence goes on from JALRMF010000088.1 coordinate 36,295, forward strand.
ACAGCAGACGCTGCTGATCGCAGGGTCGACGCCCGTGCGACTCGGCGGGAGAGCATCTGGTGGGCGACGTGGTCAGCTTGGGTGTTGTAGCTTACATGAAGTGAACTGGCACGTACTTTGGCTATCGCTGGGGCCAAATGCAGTCGAATCGAGGGGCAATTGGCGTGTGTGGGTGAATTAATTGCGTCAGCCTTGAATTGACGATTGCTGGTAATTGAAGCTGTTGCGATTGGCGACGATGAGGTCAAGACTTTCTGCCTGAGGCATACCCTCCAGCGATGACATGGTCCGTGCGGGCGAATAACATGCAGCTCGATTGGGTGAGGCGCGGTGTGCAAGCATGGGTGGCAGCTTAGCGTAGCCGAGCGTGCTTCATGGATTTCTGCCATTCTCAAAGTTTTCGCTGACAACGACACTCGACGACACCATTTCCGCCCTGCAGCCCCCTACAGGCCTTCAGACATGCGCAGACTTTGTATGAGCCCTGAATAACCCCCTACGGATCGGCAGACGTGTTTTTGAGTTCCTCAGATGCCGGCTCTGTCGAGATCGCGACCCTTCTATCCCCCGCCGTCGCCCTTCCCCCCCGCGTCGCTATGACGGAGACGGAGTCGACCGCGTCTGTTGCGCCCGAGTCTGTCTCTGCTCCCGACATCCCCACGCAGACCAACGCTGCCATCGACCACAACACCAGGGACCACTCGAGATCTCCAAGGTCTTCTCTCAAGCCTCCTCCGCTCATCACAGACGACATTAAAACCTCCGTCGATGCCGGCGACGATGCAGCCTCCGCTGCAAGCTCTCCCTTGTCCGAGGTTTCCGCCCTCTCCGTCCTATCGAAAAGCCCCGAAGCTCCTTCCGAGGATGATAGACTTGCAAGTCTTCAAGGCACTGCCATCAAGGACGAAGACAAGGAAGAGGACAGACCAACAAACGGCCATGTACACGAGCCTGACGCGCCCGACGATGGACGACCTGCCAAGCGACGTCGGGTCCGGGAATCTACGCCGCCGCCGGGATCCAAGGCGCGTAAGCTCCTCGAGTCGCCCCCCTGGAGGAAGTTCGAGGCCGATGGTCCTACTACAATCATTGAAGGTGGCAAGCGGAAATCGGGACGCCTCAACACCGTTCCTCTGGATCAACTGAACAGCGACAAAAGGATCACTAGAAAGTCGTATTCAGAAACCAGCCCACAGTCGAAAAACAAGTATGCTTCGACCAACGGTCAGATACGTCCGAACCAGGCCCCCAAACGAGTCGCCTCGGCTAGCAAGGCCCTCGCGTCAAAGACCACTCCAGCCTCGCGGCATCCGGCGCGCAAGTCACTAGGCGCAGATTCCAAGTCCACACCCAGCAAGACTCGCAGACCATCACCGCCTCCGGTACGACCCAGCCGATTGTCCACAAGGACGCGACGATCCTCACGGAATGCGCGCGACAGCTTCGACGACGATTTGCATGACGCTCAAGCGACGAAATCCACACCGCGCATCAAGTTACGGGTGACCCGGTCAGACCGACCCCCTTTGACGGAGCTACCCCTCCTCCACCCCCAACGCGTCCGACCGAAGAGGATCGCTCCGAGTCTCGAGCAATATTTCCAGATTGCCGACACCATACCAGTGTCAGAGGGCGGACAGTTGGTCCCCGAAGATGAGCCGCCTCTCACGGACGAGCAGGCACTGTCGGAGGCCAAGGTGATATTGCGCATCGAGGATGAAGCACGACCCGATGGACTGCTTGGGGATAATTGCTCTGTGTACCAACCCGAGCGCGCTGAAGAGGTTCGGCAGTACGCGCACTTGGATCATGTGGTGAAGGCTGCCCAGAATCTCAGGAAGTGGATGGTTAGAGAACAGAAAGACCACCGTGAGAAGGCTAAGAAATTGGCTGAAGCATGCCAGGCCGTATGGAAAGCTCGACAGCCGAAGTCTTCAGGGGAACTCGAGCAAGAGGCGCGCGAGCTGTGGATAGCGCGGTACCGTCTTGTTGTGAAGGCCATGTTTGGCACCTGGGAAAATGTCAGGACAGAAGTCAACCGCCACAGGCTGGAAGAATGGGAAGCCGCTGAACAGAGGCGCGTCAAAGCTGCCCTGCAGGAAGCCGTGTCCCGCTCCGAGCAACAATTACTTGCTCGGCAAGCTCAATTCGACTCTGACATCACCGACGACTTGGATGACGACGACGAAGAGCTTATTTCGGATGACGAGCGGAGTCAAGATTCGGATATGGGTCAGGCGTCCGAGGACGGATCAGCGGGCGATGACGAGGACAACATGTCTTCGTCTGACGAGGACGACGATCGTAAGTCGGTCGCATCAGACGAGGGGTTGACACAGGAACAGCTCAGGGCGAAGTATGCCGATCTACCCCAGGTCCAACAAGAAGGCGACGACGAAGACACATCGATGGCTGGTACGAATGGCACACGCCATGATGATACGAGTGACGAGTCGGTCGACATGGACGATGACATGGGCTCCTCGGATGACGAAAGCGACGACGGTTCGGACGGTGAAGAAGAGGCGAGCGAAGAGGAGGATGGTGAGCCTACTGGGCTGCTGGGTCTTTTCTTTGGCAAAAAAGAGCTCAAGAAGCTGCAGGAACATGAGACGGAGCAGTCGACTGGGGTGGTTGAGAATGGTGATGTGGAAATGGCAGACGTTGGTGCAGCCGAATCGCCGGCCGCTGAAGACCCGAAACCGGCCGGCACAGCGGTCAATGGTGCGGCCGCGCCGAAGGATACGGAAATCTTGGAGGACGCGCCAACGTCTTTAAAACAGCAGGTCAATGGCGACGCCAAGACCTTACCTACGACCGACGTGCCATCGAATGGACAGGAATCTGCACCAACCGAACCGATCATCAACGGAAACACCTCACAGCTGGCGCGAATCAGCCCTGAGGTCGAAGCAACCACGAACCCAGCAAGTCCCGAACGAAGCCAGTCGCCGCGCACAACAGATACAAAACCATCAGACATTGATACGGCGACGTCTGTGGAGCCGTCAAGTGCGCATCAAGACCGGAGTAGGTCTGTGTCTGAACAGCCAGGAGCACCACGTACCGAAGTACCATTCCTCCTGCGTGGAACGCTGCGCGAGTACCAGCACTATGGTCTTGACTGGCTCGCTGGCTTGTATGCAAATAACACCAATGGCATCCTCGCTGATGAGATGGGCCTCGGCAAGACGATCCAAACGATTGCACTGTTGGCTCACTTGGCTTGCGTTCACGAAGTGTGGGGCCCACACCTCGTCATTGTACCAACCAGTGTCATGCTCAACTGGGAGATGGAGTTTAAGAAGTGGTGCCCTGGCTTCAAGATTCTCACATATTACGGCACGCAGGAGGAGCGCAAGAGGAAGCGCCAAGGCTGGACGAATGACGATGTCTGGAACGTCTGCATCACCTCGTACCAGATCGTCTTGCAAGACAATCAAGTTTTCCGGCGGCGAAAGTGGCACTACATGATCCTGGACGAGGCCCACAACATCAAGAACTTCAGGTCGCAAAGGTGGCAGACGCTGCTGGGATTCAACACCCACTCACGTTTGCTCTTGACCGGAACTCCGCTCCAGAACAACCTCACGGAGCTGTGGTCCCTTTTGTTCTTCTTGATGCCGTCCGAAAATGGTGTGGGCGGTTTTGCAGACTTAAAGGAATTCCACGACTGGTTTGCCAGGCCTGAGTCGCAGATTCTCGAGCACGGTCGCGAGCAGATGGACGAGGAGGCTCGAGCCATCATCTCGAAGCTTCACAAGGTCCTTCGCCCGTACCTGCTCAGGAGACTGAAGGCGGATGTTGAGAAACAGATGCCAGCCAAAATTGAGCATGTGGAGTTCTGCCGCCTGTCAAAACGCCAGAGAGAGCTCTACGACGGCTTCCTCGCACGCTCCGAAACGCGAGACACGTTATCCTCCGGCAATTACCTGTCCATCATCAACTGTTTGATGCAGTTGCGCAAAGTCTGCAACCACCCCGACCTCTTTGTTGACCGCCCGATTATGACTTCCTTCCGGATGGACAGATCTATCACAGCTTGCTACGATGTCGCCGAACGTGTGGTGCGCAAGAGGTTGTTGATGCAGGACCCCATGACGAAGGTCAACCTGCGCGTCATGAATCTCATGCCTGCCCTCAATGAGCACCTCTCAAGACCGGATGCAGAACGTATACACCAGCTCAGCGCTCACAGTGTACTCATGAGCCTGCGCGACAGTCAGCGAGTGAGAGCGCAATCAGCGCACCAAATGCTTGACCCCACTACTGTCAATTCAAACATGGTCTTTCTCGACACGCGTGAACGGTGGAGTCGTTTTGAAGAATTGATGCACTGCCGATATCTGAACGCACTTGGCAGAGAGCAATGGCCGATATATGGCAAGAAGCTGCGAGACTTCTTGACGATAGGTCTGGACAAGCGACCGTACAAGCCTCGACCTCGAGTTCCCAAATTGGTCATGAGTTGGTTCGAGGAGGACTCTTTCGTGCTGCGGACAATGATCCCGACCCTTGAGCAACGAGCCGCATCCATGGAAAGGACCATCTCAAAGTTCGCATGCGTCACACCAGCAGTCGTGACGAGGGATCTGGATACAGTCCTACTTGGGCATCAGGGCGTCGAAGCGTTCACTGAGGCGGACCTGAAGCTTTCTGCGCCTGTCAGGCGGCTTCCGTTCATACCACCTGAGCCGCCCATTGACCCCTGGCATGAATCTCGCATGCGCCTTTCCATCCAATTCCCTGACAAACGTCTGCTTCAATACGACTGCGGCAAACTGCAGGCACTCGACAAGCTCCTGCGCAAGCTTCAGGCTGGTGGTCATCGTGCCCTGATCTTCACACAGATGACCAAGGTCCTCGACATCCTAGAACAATTCCTCAATATACATGGTCACAAGTACCTCCGCCTCGACGGTTCGACCAAAGTCGAACAGCGACAGATTCTCACGGACCGCTTCAATGTCGACAACCGTATCTTGGCCTTCATCCTTTCCACCCGCTCCGGCGGTCTCGGCCTCAATCTCACGGGTGCTGACACGGTCATCTTCTACGACCAGGACTGGAATCCGGCCATGGACAAGCAATGCCAGGACAGATGTCATCGCATCGGCCAGACGCGCGACGTGCACATTTACCGCCTCGTCAGTGAGCACACGATCGAAGCCAACATTCTGCGCAAGGCCAGTCAAAAGCAGATGCTCGATGACGTCGTCATCCAGGAAGGCGAGTTTACAACGGACTACTTCACCAACAGCAAAGAGGTCACGGTGCAGGAAGTCGCTGGAAGATTGATGGGCGAGCATGACGAGGCTGCTAATGCGGCCATGGATCTCGTCCTTGGTGGCGTTGAGACGAGCGATACCCGCACGGCCACGAAGGTCCTCGAACAGGCCGAGGACACCGAAGACGTCGCTGCCGCCCGCGCGGCGGAGAAGGAGATCCAGCAAGACGACGCGGACTTTTCCGAGGCGAAGCCAGGCTCTGGTGCTACGACTACGCGACAAGGCACGCCGCACGAGACTCCTGCTGCTCCTGGTCGCGGTCTGTTCTCAGAGATCGCAGATACGCCCGCCGTCGAGGAAGCGGAGCCTGAATACAACGCGTGGGGCGATCGGATTCATAATATTGATGAGTTCATGCAGGGGACCATGGCTCAGATGCTGGAGGGTACGGCTCTGGATCTGCCCAAGGACAAGAAGAAGAGTAAAAGAAAGGGCCGGGATACGAGGAAGCGGTAGATATCCTAAATCTCCACCCGGAATGATGTGTCACCAGAAGGGGGGTCTTCTGACGAATTGTTTGCTTTTGAGAGCAAAAGTGTGTACTGGCGTTGCAACGGCGGCGCACGTTGATGCGCCATTGGGGAAAGGGAAGCATGGGCTTTAGATCTATATCGGCGTTCTGCACTTTTGGACACTGGGACTCGGGGTGGACAAATATTGCATTGGGGCAAAAGACCATGAGAACAAAAATTGTATCACGGATCACGATGGAAACAAGACTGGCTGCTCTGCGGACACGGCTCGAGGCTGGGGACGGGCAGAACGAAAAGAGATAATACAGCTACACCGCTACATTTCATCACACTGCACTGCTTCTTTGCGTCAACGAAGATTGTGCCCGGGCCGTCTTCTCGGCATGCTACGTCGATTGTCCTCGGCGTTGGCCTCCGCGTGGACCTCGGCCACCGCCTCTTGCCCCTCGCGGGCCTCCTACTCTTGGCGGGCCTCCCCGACGACCCCCTTGTGGTTGCCCGCCTCCCCGTTGCTGTCCGCCTCCTCGTTGTTGTCCGCCTCTTCCTTGTTGTCCGTCTCCCCCCAGCTGTCCCCCTGTTTGTGGTTGCCAGCCCCCTTGTGGTTGCCAGCCTGTTTGTGGTTGCCAGCCTGTTTGTGGTTGCCAGCCTCCTTGTGGCTGCCCCACTCCCCATGGTAGTCCTCCAGGCCCATCATGTCCAGATAGCCCACCTGGTCCCGGTAGCCCACCTGGTCCCGGTAGCCCACCTGGTCCCGGTAGCCCACCTTGTATTGGGCCTCGTCCGCCAGGCGCGGGTGGTGCTTGCATAGGCTGCCTGTCCGGGTCCAGCCTCAATTCGGCATGCACTTGCGAAAGCAAGCCGTTGTACACCTGATTCCAGTGCTGCGCCTGGGCCTGCCCGGCAGCAACCTGCTGGTCCACCAAACACCTCACCATAGCATCGGTATACGCCTCCTGCGTCGCCGCCCGCAGGCCACGCAGCTGGTCCCGCCTCATCCCGCGCTGCTGGCTCTCCTGCATGTGCGCGAGCGCGCACGCGACCCACGCCTCGACTAGGGCGCGCAGGTTGGGGTCCCCGATGGCCTGGAACTGCTGCGCCGCCGCGCGCGCGAGCTGCTGCGCGCGGCGCTGGGTCCGCCGGGCGGCCATCACGGACGCCAGGCGGACCGACCCGAACGCGTTCCGGGTGACGACGTCGCCGACGTAGGCCTCGTCGAGCATCTCGACCATCTCGGTGAGCTTGTCGCGGGCCGTCGAGAACCCGACGGCGGCGTGTCGGATGTTGGCCGCCTCCTGGTCCAGGTCGTCCCGGGCCGCGGTCAGCCGCCGCCACGTGGACTGGTCTTGCGGCAGGGAGCTCGTTATCTTGTTCCACACCTGGGTCTCCAGCGGAGCCTGCCCGTCGTCGAGGCTGAGCGGGAGCGATCCCTCGAGGACGCTCATGCCGTCTGCGACTCGTGAGAGTCTTGTGCGGAGGGCGACCATGTAACGGCGGTGGATGATCCTACGCTCGTACTCCGTCTGTCGGAAGTATGCGTTGACCAAGAACGACGTATGCTGTAGATCGCGTCCGACTACATAATGCAGCCGAAGGAGGCAGCGAAGAGCGGAACGCATCCGCTGGATCAGATTGCCAACCACCTCGAACACAGTGGGGTTGGCCATATCAGGCGTGAGCACGCGGTCGGCGCGTAGAACGTCTAGGAAGTCCTGGCGCACCCCATTGAACTCGGTCCTCGCCTGGTCTACGAGCTGTTGGATCTGATCATATTTGGGCGGCCATGTAAGCTTGTCGTAGTGCAGACGTCGGCGAAGGATCTTCCCTTCTGCGGCTGCGGTAGTGAGTTCTTCCAGATACAGTGAAATGCCCCTGGTACGTCACTGTAAGTCATGGCTCATGATCCTGTCATCGACGGACCGAGCATCATAGTGCTGCGTATGGCTGACAGCCGCACTCTGCAATACACTGGTGCTCATGGGACCCACTTACCATTGCCTGGCGGCACTAATAGACTTGAGCCCGTGCAACAAAAGACTCGCCAGTCTCTTGCTTTGCAGCGTTTTTGAGAGAAGGTCTGCGACGCCTTCAATGCTGTTGAAAGACGACATGTTGTTCTTGGTCACACCCCAGCTCGTTGGCATCGGCAGCCCTGACTCGCTGGCTGGTGTATGTGGCAGTATTTTCAACGCCTCGTGCTGGTATTTGGCATGGGAATCGATCCACCAATTTTCGTCGAAAAATCTTCTCATCTTATCGATGGAGATGGGCCAGAATGAGTTATATGCTGGGACGGGAGCACGTATCTGGGAAATCAGGAGTCAGCATCACAGCGCTTGAAATACGAGACTTCTATCGATCTGGAGGTTGGTGCCAGTAGAGGATGACAAGGGCAGAAGGCATCGGCATGAAGAGGAAAATGTCAAGGCGAGATCAAACGAGGCTCAGGTGGGGGAGGGGGGGTGGAGGGGCCGCTATGCAGTGCAGGAAAGCCTGGAATGAAGCGACAAGCCTCAAACTAGTGCCATGGCCATTGATCAATACCCATGTGTAGGTTGGCGGAGTTATCCAGGACACGTGTACCACAAGCTCAATGTCATAAGAGGGTAGGAATCCATATGCGTTTTGGAAACTCGTACCAACCAACTGTCATAGGGATTATAATTTTTAGGTGCTGTGCTGTCCACCTCGTCCCATGTCCACGGGTGAGGATGGGCCCTAAGTCACGGTTCCTGTCAGTTCTGCGTGCAGCCATGTGTATTATCTACTGGGAGGCGTAGATGGCGAAAGAAGGACACTTAGAGCCCAGGAGACAGATGCCTAGGTAGGCACTTACGGCGGCCAGCTTTGAAACATTTCCACTGGCGAAAAGTTTCCCATCAGTGGTAGAACTGGACGCGCCATGGTTCCGCCCCATATCTGTACGCTTGTGAGTCAAACACAATTCTAGTATGCATCTGTAGACCGACAGCAACAGAAATAGAGGAGCAGAGCCTCCTGATCCATCATTCCCTGCAAGAGTAGACTCAGTAGCCAACGTACCTGGGCTTCGGCATTCTTCCCTTCCTCCCCGAATGGTTCATCCTGGAAACTATGCCTAGTCAGACTGATTCATTTGACAAGCTGGCGAACACAGACTCGGGGGCCGGGGGCCCCGGGGGGGGGGTGGGGAGGGATTGTAGTGATCATGGTGATGCTCACAAGAACTGAAAGTGACCGGGAGACCCTTCGCGCGACCCATCTGGAAAAATGTCTGCAAAAAGGGCTGCCAAGTGCCTCTGCTCTTCCGGGGTAGCGGGTACGTTGGCCCAGTCGGGGCCCAAAATGTAACCGGGCCTAAAGGTCAGGTGTTTCAATGCGGCTAGGAGGTCATGTCAGAACCGGATGAAAGATGGCTGATAAGTAGAAATGCTCCAAACAATAGCAGCCAGGGCCGCTACTGTGGCGAAGACTATGCAATCCATGGATCAAAACGCGGAGAAGTGCAGGGTCGTGATGTGAAGCCACATACCTGAGAAAGCATGCTAGAGAAGGTCAGTTTCTATCAGTCCCGAGGTCCTCCAGGCAGCGCGACTTGCAATGGTTTGGAACCTACAGTCAACTCATGGAGTATTGTGTTGGCCAGCCCGAAAGAATGCACAACTCTTTCGCCTTCGGAGTACCGAGTGGACAATAAAGGCCAAATCGCGGATGAGCTAATATAGATGGTGATTTCGTCGTATGAGTCATAGGAAGTGTAGCCAGCGGTATACTTTTCGTCGTCGTTTGCAACTATCGCGAAACTAAGCACTTTTAGGAGGCCCAAGTCAGCAGCTGCATATTTCCAGTATTTCAATACGTAGTACCATCAATGCCATGGGTCCTTACTAGCGTTCAGTGCATTAATCATGACTCTTGGTGGCCGATCCCATCCCAGGCGCTTCAACGCTAGAGCATCAGGATACTGCTCATGTGTGGGTCAGCGGCGATGCTCAACTCACCAGGCCCGTCTTGATATTGCAATGCAAGAGCATCCGAACCGCCAGGGATCAAGACTCACCAACTCGTCGTCGGCAACCTCGTCGATCCATATAGACGAAAAGTTACCAGAGGATCCGCCTTGCCGCGGGGGGCGGCGAGGATCCCTGTGCGTGGGAACTTTTCTCAGATGGTAGATGATGGAAAACAGTGCGTTAAAAAATGGATGCCCGGAGGTGAGCACGCGTGTCGCCATCAGCAATGCCGGCTGGAGAGCGGCCCAGAGACCTGCTGTGAGGTTAGCACGACCCCGTTGGGGCAAGCATTCATCTTGTAGGCAGCGTAGTGTATAACGGACGATCATCTGACTGCTCGGGTTGTCAGTGTACTACTCAATACGGTCACCAGGCATAGTGATGTGGTGGTGGTGGACGAACAGCGCTGTAAGTTCCCTGTTGTCCGTCTATATTGTACCGAACGTCTGTTGTAAACCGGTTCCTGATATTGCGGGATTCGGACGTGCGAGCCTGGGACCATCTGGCCCGCATGAACAGCCTAGATCAGATCAGGAGACTGGTCTATCCGGAGCAATCTTGTCGGCTGACATGCATTGGACACATACGGGTGGACTTCGCCTTGCAAGTTCATGGGGCTGATTTGTCGCTGAGGTGCGTACGCGCCCTCGTCTACGAGCTGTGTGCAGGTCAGCTTTCACGTCCGCAGTTGACAATGCATTCTTTCCCACCACAACGCACTCACATCTTGGGCCGTGTAGTTTCTAAAGACCATTCTTTGGTAGCTTTCGTCTAGTTCCAGATCGCGTGGGTATTGGACCAGGCCAGAGTAAGGTGGAGGGACGCGTGAGAACGCGTCACTGGCCGGCGTCACCTCCGAATACCCTACCGAGTTCCACGGCCTGTCAGGATGAATTCCAAAGCGCCTGTGAAGCTCTTTGTCAGCTTCATATGCTCTCAAAGAACATACAAGGGCAGTGCAGGTGTACAATGCATGTTCGGTTGGATATCGTGCCCCGTCACCAGGTAGCAGTGCCGGCCTCGCCAGCGACGGCACGTCTCCAAAGGGCTGACGTTCTTGTCTGCCATCGCCGGAGTATATCATCCAACCGTCCCAGTCCGGATCTGTCCACCAAGGTGTGTACGCAACGGATCCAGGTCGTCGGGGTTGCCATTGGTTGAGAGCTTGCACTGTCGATATTAGTTGATAATGAGCGTGAACGTGCCACTGCTGGAAGAACTGATCAAAATGTTGAGGCTCGACGTAATTGGGTCTGTGCTCCGGGGCATCTTCGTCTGACTCAGATACAGCGTCGTCCGGCTGCTGAACGCCCAGGAGACCTGGAGGATTCGGTCCTGATGTCGACATCGTCGCGGTTTGTGCCGTCGCGGTGTCAGTTCAACAGCGGTGGCCAGTCGAATCAAGCTTCACAATACTCCGCGACCTGATCTTCCAGTGATAGAATTGAACTTTGAGCGGCGGATGCATCCCAAAACCTCCACCAATGGCTTTGTAAAGGGCCAAAACCACTTTGTTTGTTTCTTTTGAGGAGGGACAAAGTCACGCCCAAACTGCCTAGGGTTGCTTCAAGGACGCCGTCCGCAAACGGCTAGGTGCTCACGAACTTTCACACAAAGCAGACGGCCATGGGACGAAGGACAAACATGAGACGGCTCAGCGAGACATTGGGAAGCCTTGAGACCTCTGGCGGTGTAATTAGCACGGAGGGCAAGTTGATCAATCTGGACAGTTGTTGTGCACCTCGTTCGGGCCGTACCACGCCCGCCCACGGCCCCCACAGCCCTCTGCCAGAAAGCATTGGGATGGGATCACGCCACAGATCCTGCCTTCCCAAGGTTTTGACCAGGATGTGCGAAAGAATACCATTGTTGAGAGAGCGACAGAAGTAGCGTCTCGAGTGGATGGCGCAATTACCGGCTACTCGGTCCATGAGCTTTCTCGGCAAAGCATGGATTCGCCTGCTTGCGCCGCCTCGTGCTCCTCGATCAGTGGTTTGGAACCAAAGTATAGTAGACGAGACCTCAGCCGGCCGGGAGGCTTCTGGACCCTGGCGCTGCTAGTCGAAGACAAGAGTCCCACGGGTCAGCATCTTTCCGCAGGCCGCACGTCGAGGTCTAGAAGACCGTTTCCATCGCGCCCTTTGCAAGCTTCAGCAGCCGGTCCCCGGTGGCGTCGAAGCACTCTGGTAGACCGGTTGCATCCCATCCCTCGCCTTGCATGATCTTGACCAGACCAGGCGCACAGTTGAATATCCTGGCCATGCCGTGACCGTTGAACCCGGCACAGACGTACTGCCCAGGCAGGCCCTCAAGCCTGCCCACGAACGGGACCGAATCCGGGGTCATGCCGATGATGCCGGTCCAGGTGTGCTGCAGACCTTCTCCGTGTCTCAACTGGGTCTTGTCGCAGGAGGGAAAGCACTTTTCAAAGTTGTCGATAGCATCTGTAGCAATTTCATCGACGAAGTTCGTGTCATTTGTGGTGAATATGCTCTCGTAGGCCTCCTTGCTCAGATCCGGGCCCCTGAGAGCACCCAGCACGAGTATGCCATCCGCTTTGCGCTGCATGACCGAGTAAAAGTGACGTAGACTGTATCGCAGCGACATTGTACTCTTCATGGTGTTACCGCCCGAGAGCGAAGGTGGCGGCACGAAGAGATGCGCCTGTGCCCGGTTTGGTGTCACGTAGGGGGCCAGCTGGGGTAGTAGATGGCCAGCAAAGGCATTTGTGCAGTGAGCGATCGTCTCCGCTGCTATGGTCCCCCTGGGCGTCTCAACACTCCAGGACTGCTCTGTGAGGGTGCCCTTTGTGATCGTGGTTGCCGGGCAGTGCGTAAATAACATCGCTCCCTTCTCGAGGCTCTGGCTCAGCAGCCACTGGGCCAGCCTTGCAGGGTGACTCGACCCTGCGGGCCACTCATACGCGCTGACCGTCTCCTTGATTCCTGTCCTTTTCCTGGCCTCCTCGCCCTCATAGACCGTGACGTGGCTAACATCACCGCCAGCTTCCTGGTACTCCTTGAGACTTGTCGCGTTGAATTCCGCAAACTCCGGCGTGAGACACACATCCAGCGTCGTGGCCGGGTTGAAGTCACACGGCACGTCGTACTTCTTCACGAAGTCGTCGATCCGGTGAAATACATCCCTCTCGTTCGCGATGATCTTGAGTGCCTGCTCGGTGCCGTGGATGCGCTTGTACACTTGAAATCCGCGGAACGCATCGGGCCGTACGTGCCCTGCGTTGCGGCCGGAGGCGCCAGAGGCGGCCTCGCGGGCTTCGAGGATGGTGATGTCGCTCCCAGGAACACCGGCGGAGTGGATGAGCTCGAAGGCCGTGAGCGCGCCGGAGATTCCGGAGCCGATGATCAGGTACTTTGATGATGAGGGAAGCGGTGTATCACTGTTCGCATTCAGGTACGGAAACGAGCGGGTCGTCTGCTGCCAAAATGAAAGGCAGGGATGATCCACGGGGAGGCCATGTTGAGGAGTGACTGGCGCTGTCGTCGTCGTAGTGGCGCCCAAGCTTGGGACCTGTTCTTCGACGGTCATCGTGCCTCGGGTCGCTGCTTAAGTACTTATCCAACGGAGAAATACAGTACTCCGCAATGATGAGACACTGGGATCCTGCGCAGCGGTCGAATAATGCAACAGACACGTCTTTTTATCGACAGCTTCTCCTCTCATTCAGTTTGGCAGGTCCTTCGAGCCGCCGGCCATCCTCCGAAGCGTGTTATCGCTTCTGCGAATATCCACGGCCGCATCTGATAGAGCGAGGTCGGATAGACCCGGTGGGCCGGGGCATCCACTAACTACAGTACTTACCTACCCCGGAGTCCAACGCAAACCACGCGCCTGAAGCTTATCTAGAGACCCTGCGGAGGTTTCAGCGCTCTATGATTTGCTAAAAGATCCCGGCCCGAGGCCCTGAACCGGCAGACCGGAACCAACACAACGTTCCGCTGAGATGGCAAAGTTCCGCCAGTCAGTGGCGTAATCAGCACGTCGTGTTGCCCTTCGTGTGCCCTGCGTCTTCGTCTTGGCAATCATACCTCTGACCAAGTGCTACACACAAGACGCACGCAAATCCAAGTTCCGGAGGAGGACTTGCATTGCCCGCCGGCCGAGACGTCGACCCCACTGATACGTGAACGCAATGAGACAATCGGAGGATGTCCTATAACAACCGGCGCCGTTCCAGCGGCCTGCCTGAAGATGAAGATGACGCCCTCGAGACTCAAGGCCTTTTGGACGAGGCCCAGAATCCCGACGTCGAAAACGACCACACTGCCGGTGCTTCAAGTCGACCCTCGCCGCGGTTCAAGATGGCCTTCAAGGATCTCAGAAATCGTGTCTCGTTCTTCAGAGGTCATGCGGAACGCTCGCCTCTCGAGCGCGACCTCGTGCGGCGGCTGGACATATTCCTGATGACGTTCGGCTGCGTCTCACAGGTCATCAAATATTTGGATCAAAGTTCGCCTCAAGTGTGAAACACTCAACAAGGTGCTGCGCCCATGCTTACCGTGCTTTTAGCGAATATCAGCAACGCCTACGTTTCGGGTATGAAGGAAGAACTCGGTCTTTATGGCGACGAGTGAGTGCCCATTGCTTTTAAATGCAAAATATTCAGCTTGGTCGCTCGGCCTTGCAGAAGTTGCCGGGCACAGTCCAATACTTCATTGTACACAATCGAATGTCCATGCACCCATACACCCATACACTTCAAAATCCCAAACACCGAGACACCCAGTTACCCAGTTACCCAGATATTCGGCTATCTAAATTTCCAGAGACATAAACACCATAATGCCCAAAGCTTACTTTGCAAGTCTAGGCTCAATTACTTTACCACCTGGTTTTCAGTTTCATACTGTATCTTTTTAATCCCCTCCCAAGTTATTATGACATATGTACGGCCGTCGTGGTGGCTTCCCGGGCTTGAGATTGGGTGGGGGATCATGACGGGTTTGATAGCGCTTTGTCACAACGCCAATCAGGTGTATGTGATCAGGGTATTCTTGGGTATCTTCGAGAGCAGTGCCTGGCCAGGAATGATGACCCTTTTCAGTAAGTCGTTTCTTCTTTGTGATATAGCCAAGAAATCGTGACATGGCATGCTGACCTGCGAGAGTGTACTGGTACACACCCACGGAGCTAGCCAAGCGGATGGGTTTCTACCACTCGTGTCAGGCCGTCGGCAGCATGATGAGTGGCGCTTTGCAGACAGCCATCCTCAGGACTGTCGACGGCGCCCATGGGATTGCGGGATGGCGGTGGTTATTCATAATCAACGCCGTCATGACGGTCGTTGTCGGACTTGCGGGCTTCTTTATGCTGCCGGACTACCCGTCACGCCCCAATCCACGCGCGTTCTGGTTCACGCCGGACCACTCACGAATGGCCCAGGAAAGGCTCACCAGACACGGACGCGCCGAGGCGAAGAAAATCACCTGGGCTGCCGCGAAGCGGACCTCGAAGATGTGGGTCTCATACTTCATCCCGCTGCTGTACATCGCGACGGTCATCGCCCAGTATGGGTACAATTACTTCAACCTGTTCTTGAAGTCGGTCAAGAACCCCGACGGGACTGCGAGATGGTCAACCTCGCAGGTGAACTCGATCCCCATCGCTGGATACTCGATTAATGTTGCTTTTGTGTGGGTTTGGTCCATCATGTCCGACATCTTGCAGACAAGATGGACGCTGTTGCTTGCGCAGGCCGCCATCGGCTTGATCCCAGCTATCATGATGAGTATTTGGACGCGCCATCCGAGCAGTACACCCATCGGCGCCGCGTATGCGAGCTACTTCTTGTCGTACATCTGCCTCGGAACGGCTCCGCTCATCATGTCTTGGCTGTCAGATCTGATACCCCAGGATCCCGAAGCAAGGACGCTGATTCTGGGGTACTCCATAGCGGGGGTGTATGCGATTATAGCCTGGTCGCAAGTCCTGGTTTGGCCTGCCTCTGAAGCGCCATATTACCGATACGCGTGGCAAGTGTCCATCGCATTGTGGATTCTTGTCGCGATGATGGTGGTCTTCCTGCGCATTGTGGACGTCAAGTATCTTCTGTAAGTTGCGCATCAACACTCCTTGCCCCTGCGAAGCATTGCTGACTTTTGACTCCTGCAGACCTCAGAGACTTGCCGCCCGCGCGACCATAGTCGAGGCAGCCAAGCCAGACGAGGTGGACGACGTAGTTGTGGACGCGGCGAAACAGCCGGTAAATCCCAAGAGGACCGAGGTAGAGGCTGTGGCATAGAGGTCGATGTTATAAAACCACGGAGCAATTTACTGCTCACGAGTTTCAAGGGCTGTGGGGTCCGGATCTGGGCCTCCTCCCCCTCGTATCAGACGTCCAGACAACCTTAAATCCAACGGCGAGGCCGGGGATCGTAGTGCCGTGTTCGCCTGGCTCTAAATTACATGCCGTGCCCTCGGGTAGGGACGCAACGAGGCTCGAGCCGTTCCGAGCTCCGAAGAACCCCTTTAACAGTTCACCCGCCCCTTATGAAAAGCGGTGAATGCATAGAAAAGCGCACGCTATCAGCTGCTCACCCAACGTACCCAGAGCCCCGCTAGTGAGGATGTTCACCCCTGCTTCTGGAATTCTTCTATGACCCACAGAAGCCCAATCTTCCACCATTCAGGTACGAAGGCTGGCCGTTACCGCCCCGTCTCGTCTACCGGAGCCGAGATGAGTGACTGCGCGCTTTCAGGGATGCCGACTCGTTGCGGAACAATGTTTTCGAAGCAGACGACCATGATAATTGAAATAAGATGCTTCGGCTTACAGACGCGTCTTGCGGCTCTGCCGTTTGCTCTTCTTTCATGCCGGGTTGACCTTGCTTGACGCCCAACTCCAAACATCCTACGAAACTCGCCGAGTGGTCCACCGACAAACACCAGAGGCACTTCCTACATCTCCAGCTTGGGAGAATCGGCGCCTTTCGTCCAGATCCTTTCTGGGAGACCTTACAAGTCCGCCAGCATACCACCACAATGCCATTGAAATCACCCACATCATCGATCAGATCATCCAGATCCTCAAGATCAATGGACCTCGAGAAGGCTGGTCACAATGTGCGCTTCATCGACGAGCCACGATCGTCGACCGATTCAGAAATTGCCGCCAGGCCACAACTCATACAGCCAAGGCGCTCGTGGCGGTCGCGATTAATATCGCCCGAGGTGATACCGTGGCTCCTGACTTGCGTGTTTGCGACCACGACGATCCTGCTGCTGCTCGAGCGTCCCGAGTCGAGGAGATTCGGATCGTACGAGACGAGGCTGATGACAGATCTGAGTGCGTGTCCCCCCCAACATGACTTCGATGGCTGTGGGGCCGCGGAGCTGACGCCTCTCGGCAGAATCCCTCAACAGAGTACCACTAGAAATCAGGAGATTTTACGGCAGCCCGAGTTTCGACGAGAATGGCACGATGCATGTGCCACCCGTGGACAGACACGCCAGGTGGCCGGAGAACAAGAGATTCACGGGGAAGCCGTCGTATGAGATTGATGAGAACTGGATCGACCTGATTGGGGACCGATACTTCTCCGTCTCGGAAGAAGAAGCAATCGAGGCGTGGGGCGAGAGGCGGCACGAATACGTCGACCAGGACCATGGGGGATATACCGCAGAGCTGGATGTGTTCCACACGCTGCAGTGTTTGGTAAGTCCGCACGCCGCCCGCTCGGTTTTTTTTCTTTTTTTCTTTCTTTTTTTTCCGGATCGTCTCGCCGGGCCTCGCTGACTTGATCCACAGAACCATATTCGGATGGCCCTCTCCCCAGACCACTACAACCATCACGGCACGCCCGCGGAGACGAACGAGGCGCAGACAGCGCACTGCATCGATGCGATCCGCCAGCACGTCCAGTGCTACGGCAGCACGACACTGATTCCCACCAAGTGGAGAGACGGTGCCGAGCGGCAGTACATTGACTCCAACCAGGAGCATGTGTGCAGGGACTTTTCATACCTGCACCAGTTTGTCAGCGCACGCGGTAGCGAGGGTGACTTGTATGTGCCGCGGGATAAAGCCTTGATGAGCAAGGCCAAGACCGAGGATGTCGAGTCCGATGAGGAGACGGAGGCATAAGGCTATTATGGCCAAACAATTAAATGAAATAATATTTTGAGGCGCATGCCTTGACGCTAGCCAATCTTGGAAGTTCTCCATCTCCTTGTGATACCTAGTTTGTGCAGTGTGGCTGCAACGGTCTCTCATGAATATGCGAAGATGGTATAAATCATGCCTGCGGTGTATGCACTTTTGAATTTGATTTGCTGGGCCGGTCACCTGGGCAGAGGCACGTCAACCTGTGTCTCAGGAGTCAAATGAATCTTTTCCCAGCCCTTTGATGATGCCTCAGCCGTCCCGGTATCCACTCCACAGTACAATCGCAGAAAGCGAAGAGGTCACGAAAGAAGCAGTTTCATAAATCGTTACCTGGCATGTTGATTGTTTGACAATGTTGTCGCCCTTTCGAAACAAATCTTGATCGTAACGCACGATTTGAATTTGCCACTTGAGAGACACCACCCCCAACCGCCCGGCTATATCAGTCTTTGGCCTGTCTGGTCCACGGCTTTCAAGTCTCATTACCCACAGATCGCAATCATGGTATCTCAGGCATAAATCTCCAACCGCCTGGTATCGTGGTTTGCAAATGCTCACACAATTTTCCCATTCACAGTCTTCACCCAAGCACATCCCCAGCGCCACCGTCCTCAATGAAGTCATCTTCGAATCTAGCCTCCTTCTCGTCCTTCAACATGTCTCCGGCACCCATCTACCAGAGTTCTGCCACCGCATGGATCATCAACGCCAGCTGGGAACGTATCCTATGCATGTCCTCGAGCAAACCTCTGAAGAGAACCATGTCACCCGCAGAAATGAATGTTGAACTGCGACGGCGATTCTCCGACTATGACCGCTACCGCAACTGGTTCGTCACCAAATACGACATCTTCACCTCATGCCTAACGCAGAGGGGCCTTAGCCATGAGAATATCGATCCTGAAGTCAAGAAGGCCCATGTCACTTTCATGCGTCACGCTACAGAAGAACTGCGTCGTCGCGAAAGGATTCTATGGGAGATCAAGAGAAGAGTTGACACGGTCGCTGCGCACATGGATGAGTTGGAACGTTTCAACGGAGAGGATGACGCCGTGGATGTGGGTATTGAGCTGGAGATCGAGCGGATTGTGCACATGGACAGAGCGGCCGTTGTTGCTGAGGTGAACCTCGTGGCGTTGTATGATGAGCTGTTTCTGGCGTCAATTACATATCTGAGGGAATGATGGGTGCTACTGCTTGGCCTAGGTTACAGCGAAAAGATCCAAGGATTTCCCTTGTGTGTATCTCATCCTGCCAGGAACGCCTAGATATCACTGGCATTTGGTCTGGCCAAGGAATACTGGCTTGCCGAGAGCGACAGAGGCTACGAAGGACGTCCCTTTGGCGGCACCGCTCGGTATGTCGGTATCAACAGCACAAAGAAAATGGCAGGACCTCCGTCCGATGAGTCTCGTAGGCTTGCTGACTTTAGACGCAGAGCAATCAGGACTTTCATTGCCCCCTACAGAACGAAGGATGGTTCAGAGCTTCACGTGCTGTGAGCCTCTTCGCAGGATCAAAATTTGTCAACCCGCCACCCAAATCCTTCAGTTCCTCGTCGACACCCTGCCAGAGAGAAAATGGCTTGCGTCGATGGTCAGCATTGAAGCCATCTCGGAGGAGGCCAAAGACCTCTTCCCATGGACTATCGCCAAGATGCTTCAATAGCCCGGCCAGCCCTTCTTTGTCGCGAAATGGGAGATTTGTCGTTTGAGAACATGTGCCAGAACGTCCTCGCCATCGCCCAACTCATGCTCACCAACAGCAAATATAAATTTCTTATAAACAGCATAAATACACTGTGAAGCAATCAGCATATGAGCGTACTGTGAAGTATAAAAGAAGCAACATGTGCATAGTTACTTACCACAATACCGAAAGAAAACATGTCCGAGGGCTTGTTCACGGGGCAGCACGTGTTAGTGTAAAAGTACAGTACAGCATGGCCAGCTGTCAGACTGGGACTCCCCGCAACGGAAACACACTAGTAGCTGCAAGATTATCCGCGATGGAGGACCGGCAATTTGGTAAGCACACTGAGATACGTAAACTCACTTGAGCCGCAAAGATTGGCAACATCCATGCGTCCCGGGGTATCACTGCTATGAACATCCTAGCCTGTCTTCCCAAATTTTTGGGGCACGACAATCTTGTTACTTTGGGGGGCTCCCTTGCTTGTTCGCATAACCACTGCCACCTCTGCTCTTGCATTGTCTGCCCCAGGGTGTACAGTTTGTCTCTTGCATTCTTCAACAATTACATGCAAGGGGAATAAGCCTGGTGTGTGTTGCGAGGGGTTGACTTGCATTCACTACTCCTGGAGACACTCCAGATTTGATACAGCAGTCAGGCGGCAAGCAAAGCCAGGCGCATATTTCGTTTGAACAATCACATTATGTCTTGTCGCACATGTAAAGAGATACTATGGTCCTGAGGAGAGGCTTATGGATCCCCAGAAGCTCTGCCGTATCGGTGCCTGGTTGAATTCACTTCGGTCCAGCAGGCCCGTAATTATCTGCGGTACACAATACAAACGCTGATTCGGCCCCGACTTTTTTATGGTTGTGGATAAGCAACACACTCGGTAGTTTTCCCATCAGACGCCGGCCAGCCGCGCGAACGAACCTAGTCACCGACCCTGGTTGACGATAGCATCGTTGCAGCACTAGATACTCCTGGAAGGTCCTGCCGAGCTTCCATGCGTTTGGTTCCTGATCGCGTCTCTGTCTACGTAGGCATGCTAGGCAAAAGCTTGAATTGACTACGTCGCGGCTATCGGCGAAGGTCACATCCACACAATACTATCTGACAGTCCCCACCCGTTCCTCGGTCCACCACCGCTAGCTCCCGATGTCGTCTCCGCCAGCAAGCACGCCTTGACGGCCGATACCACCGATGGGTAGTTAACACGGCAGACGGACAAAGCACCTTGGATCTTGTCATGAGCAACATCTGCTCTCAATACCTTGAGTTCTAGCATCTCATCCACTGCCCATGAGCTAGTGGTACATATAGTTTATGCCTACCAAGGTACAAAGAAAGTTCCTGCCGAGTGGCATTTGACATACATTGGAGCCATGATAAGGCTGGAGAGTGCGTTTTGTCCAGTGTCGCTGTATGGGAGTGCCCAACATGTAACTGAAGTGTTCCTACTGGTGGGAGAAGATAGTTGAAGGCACACGCCTCGCCGTATCTGATACCATAAAGGCGATAGTCATCTGGGCCAATGAAGTGAGTGGGGCCGGTTTACCTGGTCTATTTGCCCTTTGCGCAGTACGATAAATGAGAACGCCGGACGCATGGTGAATTGCCGTTCTCAGAGACTCCTCAACTCGACAGCCACCTAGGTATCTGGATTTGTTATTTGCATCAACGTTCCAAGACATAGTCACTATGAGGCCCTTGAACTCCGTATCAGGAAGCTCGGCTGTCGCACTCAGTCTGTCCTTCCTCGGCTTGCTAGTTGAGCATGGTCTCGTCCGGGCATCTCCTAATCCCAAGGCTTCATGGGTGAGAAAGGGCCACGGCCGGAAGGCCATCTCCAACGCTCTCAAGGGCAAGAGGGATGCCAGGTTGGTATCTCGCGACGGTGCTTCTACATGCGCCGGTACTGGCGCTGCTCAGATCACTGCCCCCAAGAAGAACGTTTGGGATCAGCTGGATGATGTTGACGCTGCCGGTGTGGTTGCGTGGCTCTTGGCCCAACAGGAGTTCAATCTCACGGTCTCTGAGAATGCGACTGCGTGGGACAATTCAATGTTTGTTCGCCCCTTTACCCATGGTGCAAAAGACCAGACCGCTGATCAGATTCTCAGAATTCTCGTGGAGTCCATCACGCCTAACAAGACAGATACCCTGGCCTATCTGGACAGGAATTCCACGGTGCCGAAACAATGGGCTAAAGTGATTTTGGACGTGCGCGCAACCGACTCACCTTACTTTCACGAGATCATGGTCGGACCGGTCCCCGTTGACGACAACGCCACCGTGTCCTGGACGTCACTCACGTACCCTGAAGAATGACGGCAAAGTGCGAAATCTTGGTGCCGACGACGATGGCGCGCTGTACACTGACTGGTTGTATATAATCAGTGCCTCAGTCGCCGACATCACCATGGATCTATGGAACGGATCTGCAATAGGGAGCACTAACGACACCTTGGCCGTTTGGGGCATTGATCCTCTTTGGCAGGAGGACGGCCGTATCGTTCGTTGGGACACCTTTTGGAACCTTCCAACTGATGGCTTTGACGCGGAGACCCTGCTGCCTCTTGGTTTGTACTTCAAATCCGACGTCACAGGCCGTGACCCGAGCCAGTGGAAATTGGAGGGGTGGTTGTACAACGACATCTTCTACGAGACTACCGAGGACTTCCGCAGCGCATACTACAGCGAAGGCTTCGTCAAGAATGCCGCCAACGTTGAGGGAAGCTGGGCCGGAGCAGATCAGCAAGGCCCAATTATGCCGATGGACACTCTTCATCCACCAACCTCCGTTGCCCCTGCGGGGAACCGATTCTCTGTTGACTCCGAGCAAAAGTATGTGGAATGGATGGGTTTCAGTTTCTACATCGGTTTCTCACGAGACACCGGCATCTCCCTGCACGACATCAAGTACAAGGGAGAACGCCTACTCTACGAGCTCGCGTTGAACGAGGCTCTGGCACATTATGCCGGCAATGACCCCATTCAGTCAGGAACGTCTTACCTGGATACCTTTTACGGCTTTGGTCCCTACTCCTTTGAACTGGTTCCAGGTTATGACTGCCCGACATATGCCACGTATCTAAATAGCACATTTTACGTCTCCGAGACAGTGCACACCCACATCAACAGCATTTGTCTGTTCGAGTACGACGCAGATTTCCCCATCCAACGTCACTCTACCAGCGACTATGTCGCCATTACGAAGAACACCTACTTCACTGTTCGCTCTGTGTCGACGGTGGGAAACTATGACTACATGTTCAGCTATACATTCTATCTTGACGGATCCATTGCCGTCGAAGTTCGAGCCTCAGGTTACATTCAATCAGCTTATTTCGCCAACAACGAGGAGTACGGGTTTAGAATTCACAACCAACTGAGTGGTTCCCTTCATGTAGGTACTCCTTTCTATCTGCGGCTAAGCCCTATCTCAAGTCTCGGGAGAACTTCTAGATGAAAACACTCCGGGCACCGCATCACAAAGCTGACAGCGTAGAGGACCATGTCTTGAACTTCAAGGCTGACTTTGACATCCTCGGGACCGCCAACTCTATCCAAACAATGACCAACACTCCTGTGACCACCACATATCCCTGGTCTGGAAACAAGACCCGCAACACAATGAAGCTCACCCGCGCCTTCATCGAGAGCGAGGATGACAGCAGACTGAACTGGGACTCCAACTCCCAGACCCAGATCTTGGTGGTCAACAAGGACGAGCCAAACGCCTACGGCGAGCTCCGGGGCTACCGCGTACTTCCATACACGGGGACCGCCCATCTGACGGTGCAGAACAGCAGCAACCTTTTGGATGCGGCTCATTGGGCCGAGTACGATCTCCAGATCACCAGGCAGAAAGACACCGAGCCCAAGTCGGCTCACGCGTACAACAGCCAGGACGTGTATGATCCTCCCGTGAACTTTGCGGAGTTCTTTGACGGTGAGAGCCTGGATCAGGAGGACCTGGTCGTTTGGTTCAACCTTGGCATGCATCATGGTAGGCGCTCCTTTCTCCAAATCAAGCGAAAGCCTCACTCGTGATGATGCTGACCCCGTCGCGACATAGTACCCCACACAGGCGATCTTCCCAACACCGTTTTCACCACCGCCCACTCGGGCGTGCAGTTCATGCCCAGCAACTACTTCACCATCGACCAGAGCCGCAGCACGGTCAACATGGTCCGCATCGAATACGCGAACGGCACCACGAGCGCGGTGGACACTTTTGGACAGAAGCAGAAGTCTGGATCATGTGAGGTTGACTTCACGGCACAGGAGGCTGACCTGTGGGACTACACCGGTGATGTAGTGGTGCGCAAGTTCCCGTATGATCCAAATGACCCGTACTATGAGACGGACTCGATTGTGTAGAGACGAGGAAACTCAGGTACACCGACTCTGTCCATTGCTGTGGATAGAGGCTGGGCGGTCGTCGGCTTTCTGAGAGGACGGTATGACCGCAAGGCAAAAGCCAAATAGACAAGCGCAATATTATCAGCCCAAAACACACACACAAAATAAGGACTTTCGGACAATACTGCTTAAAGCAGAATTAACCAGTGACCAGTTAATAATTATCTGTAGTGGACAGGCAAAGCAGGAGAGACAGAGACATTCGAAGACACATTTACACGCACCTGGAGGCACGCAACAATGAACCCGCACCCACCACACTCATGGAATATGTACACATATATGTACAGACACGTCTAGGTAAATCTGACACGCGGTGTTAGAACTGGTGGCAAACGGATTGGTGAATCTAAAATGACATATTGCCCTGTGCCGTTTATGTTTTGCCCTGCGTCCATTCGTCTGCGTTCCTTCGTTCTCCTCTTGGCAGATGACATCCAGAATGCAATAAAATTGTCGTACAGCACAATTCGTGCGAATGGGCTTCACTCTGGGCTAGAGCTTGAAATGGGTGCAAACGTTTAGACGTCTTATTGACAAATTTATCAGTGTTTCACAACAAGCCTCGCCAGACTTTTGATCTGCCTCGCCAATTCGGCCCTCTCTATTCGCGCTTCTTGCTGAAATTTGGCAGCGCCAGCCACAAGGCAAGAAGGACACCCAACAGAGTCAAGATTATAGGCTGTAGGACGCCGACACCCTTGGCCTGCGCGATGGCGCCAACAGCAAACGGCAAAACAGCAGCGCCTCCGCCTCCGAAGGCGGCAGCAAAGCCAATCGTGCTGACATGCAGGTGCTTGGGCAGAGACTTGGTGGCCGCGACGACAGCGGCCGGGAACAAAGGTCCCAGGAAGAACCCCACCAGTGACACGGCCACAGCGGAGACGATGAACTGTGGAACGAGCCAGAAGAGTAGCTCAAGGCCCATGGCGGCGGGAAGGTAGATCTGGAGTCTGTCAGCTGGAGTTGTTTCAGAGGAGAGGTGGTGGTGGTGCGCCCTACCATCAACGCCAGCCTCTCGCCCAGCCTGGGCGTCACAAAGCCGAGGATGACTCGTCCCACGGTCAAGCCCAACCAGAAGCCGGTGGCGGTCATACCGCTAGCAAAAGCCGCCCCATGCCTGATATCAATCATGAAAACGACGATCCACCCACCCAGCGCAACCTCCACGCCCACGTAGCAGAGCAAGAAGAACGAACAGAGCCACGATACCCTCGCAGCAGGCATCTGGACAAGGGCCTCGTGCATCCTCGACTTTCCCGGTGTCCCCGTGGACGGTTTCGGGTGCGATTCCCTGAACACCTTCCCCGTCGCCGGCCAGAACGCAGAGACCAGCAAAACACCCTCGATGGCTGCAACCGCGATCATCACAAAGTAGTAGTCATGCCAAGCTGCGCCGAGTTTCGTGATCATCGATGTCGCGATCAGCGGCGCGAGGACGCCGCCCAGCCCGTAGAATGCGTGCATCACGCCCAGCACCTCGTTGGCATTGGCCATGGCGCCGATCCAAGCGTTCCACGCGGCGTCGCCGATGCCGTTACCGAAGCCCGCAAGGACGTACACGACTACGAGGACAGGGTACGGCGGGTGAAGAGCCGCGATGACGTAGGCGACGAGGTGGCATCCGGAACAGAGCGTCGCGATGCCGCGCTGGCCGAAGCGTGTGTGTATCCAGTTGTTCAGGACAGCAGACAGCGTGTAGCCAACAAAGGGGCTCAGGAAAATGAGAGAGACGAGCGTGTAAGACAGGTTGTAGTATGGCCCAATATAGGGAATGATGGCTCCGTATGCGGCATCATTCATACCCATGACCATCACTAGATCACACGTCTATATGTCAGCGCCGGCATGCGCAGTGCTTCATTATACATCTCGATATCATGGCAGATGGCACATGACACACTGGAGCCAAGATAAAAGGATACTTGCAGGACCAAAATGCTGCAAACACGCGAAAGATATTGCTGCGGGGGTGATTCCACTGCTCCAGGGACGAGGAGACCGTGGTGGGTACGGGGAGAGAGGAGACACCATCTTGGCCCTCGCCGACGCCGATAGATGGACTACTTCGACCGTTTGGGGGAGTGCTTGTACCGAGGGTGCGAGCTGGATACGACGGCCCTGATGTTCGGCATGAAGTCTTCTCAGCGACTTGCGAGGGCTCATCGACGCGATGCACCGGAGCTGTAGTGAGCTCGATCGTGGAAGTGGCGCTGCTTGACATGACATATGCCTGCTGTGATCTTGCGCTTTCCTGTAGCCTTCGCTGAAGCTGCGTGCAGGATGCAGTTATAATAGCAGCCGAATCATGTAGGTGACATCTCGGTACCCTGACCGCTTTATATGGCGGGAGGAGTCGTGCAGAGCAGCACCCGATCATGATCCTTGAGTAATCTGACCAAAGCACCATCACTAGTCCAGTAGGAATTCTCGCTAGAATAAGACGCTCTTGGCTTTCTTTGACTCACCGGCTAAGCCTCGGACCTTTGGCCGTTAGGCTTTGCTTTACCCCGGACCGGCGATCACTGCGGAGAAGAAAGACAGCGGGGAGCAGTTGAGCCCTCACATGGCACTGCTGCTGCCGGAAGTTTGGTTCGTCTTTTCCGCCTGAGCGGGTCAGCATTCGACGTCTTCGCTCTTCTACGTTGGCCAGCCCCGTATGCACCGCCTTTCCACACATTGCCTTGCCCGAGGATCATCAACACCAGCTCAAGCCCAGGGGGGCCACGCAGCAAAGACGAGAGAGATGCGAGGATCTCGGGATGAGCCGAAGGCTCAGGATGACCGGCCTTGGACCCTGGACCACCCAATCGGTAGGCAGTCCGACTCCCAGGACCATACATACTATGATAATAATGATAATAATTGTAGTTTACGCCTCATAGCCGCAAGGCCGGAGGGCGTGCTGCGTTTTAGGCGTTTAGCTTTATTAGTAGCAAGAAACAAAAGTCTCTGCTTTATATAATTAGTATGCTATAGCGCACAAAAACCCCCATAGTGCCAAATGCGCTATAAATCTAAGTTATATAAAGTATAGCTAAAAGTAGCGCTAAACTAGGGAGGATTTTTAGATAGCAAAAAGAAAGTTTGTTAAAGGCAGAATTTAAAGAGAGATTAATAATTAACCCGCCAACCCTTGCTAGACCCAAAGGGTAGGCTGCAAAGCCTTAATAAACTAAGGTAAAAGATAAAGTTTTATAAGAAAGAAATACCTAAGGCATTAGCTTTTTAATCTTTTAAAACCTACCTTAAATCTAAAAAAAGCTGCACTTTAGCCTTAAAAGTAAACAATAATAGCTCTATTTTATTATTTACTATTATACTATTAGCTCTGTTTTATTATTACTTAGCTATTTTATAAGCTTTTAAAGGCATGAGAAAAATCCCAACTATAATAGCTTAGTTTAAATTTAAACACTCGTTGCAATATAGTCTTTAACTTTTAAAGCTACTTTAGAGAAAAAATGCCGCTTAAAGCAGTTTTACTAAAAGTTAACAGCGATTTTTTTAAGAGAAAAAACTATTAAAAACCTAATATTAGTAGGGGATTTAACCCTAAATAAAGGAAAGAAAAACAAAAATAAAAATAAAATAAACCTTTAAAAGCTCTAATCACTAGTAAAGTCACTGCTTATAAAACTAAGCAAAGTATTAAGAGCGCTCTATTAGTAAAATAAAGGTTGCAAATCTCTAGCTAACCTATTAGTTAATATTTGCTACAACTAAGGGTAATTTTCTTAGTTAAAGCTTATAAAAAGGTTAAAAGCATATAAAAATATGCCTTAGCGTTAATAACCTTTTATAAGCGCAGGTTTTATAGAGATTAAAGTAATTAAATCTTAGGTAATACTAAGTAAAATCTCTATAACCTATGCATATAGTGAAAAAATATGCTAAGGTAAGCCTTAGAACGTTAAATTTTAGAGAGCATTTTTTTGCAACTTTTAAGCTATAACGCTAATAGCGAAGCGAGGCGCTAGCGAACTATTAGCGCTTAAAAGCTTAGTAGCTTATTTAGCATATTATTTTGCAAATAGCTAATAGCATTGTTAACGCGCCTGCTAGTAGTTTTAGTTAACAGCTTTAGTTAATAAGCTAGTCTGCTATTTTATTTTCTTTAATATCCCTATAGCTAAAGCTTTAATGCATAGAAATACACTTATAAGCTTTAGCAAAGGCTTAAAAGTCTTGAAATTATTATTGCAATAATGCAGCAAGCATGCCTTATAAGGCTGCAATCACTAACATATTATTAATATATACGTATATTAAGCCAGCCTTAATATTTAATATAAAGTTAAAAGTATAAACGGCAGCGTAAAGTCCCCTAAAGGCCCCTTCTGCCTTAGTATTAAAAACCTCTGCTATTTCTAAGCAGCTGCAGCCTATATAGCAGAAAAGTTTATTCTAATACACTGCGTACCCTTAGCTTATTGCCCTAAATTTTTGCTTTAACTTATCTAAGTATACTATAATATTTAAGAAAAAGATTAACTTAAGCTATTATAAGTGTTTATTTGCTAATATATCTTTATTACCCTAAACTATAACTATATTAAAAATATTAGTATATTAACAAAAAAGTAGCTTAAAGCAGGAAAAAGCAGAAATAAGGGTAAATAAGCGCTAGAGGAAAAAATGTAAAGAATAGCTCTACGTAGTTTATAGGGTAAATAATGTACTCTACGCAATAAAGAGATAGTAGCTATTAAAGGTTTTAAGCCTAAAGGCAAACTGCCTTTTAGCAGTATTTAGTAAGAGTTTAAAGGGGAAAATGCTGGATTTTTAGTATAAAATAATATTAAAAGTAATGCGATAAATAGGCAGGATAGCTAATAAAGCTTAATAAAGTGCTTTGTAGATAACTCTAATATATTTTTTTTAGCCTATAGCAACCTTTCTACTTATAGTAGCTTATAATTTTATCAGGCCTTAATATTAAACCTTTAACCTATAAAATATAATAAACTCTACGTAAGCTTTTACAGCTTATTAAAAAAGGCAGGGTAAAAGGCCTTTAACTATAGATATAAAACCTTTTAGATAGGTTCTAATTCTATAAGCTTTAGCCGCCTACGTTTGCATATAAGATAAAAACTTTAGTTTATAGTTAAAATAAATGCTAAGCTAGCGCATAATAGCTTTAAGCGTCTTAAGAGTATTGCTATAAAAGATTAGAAAAAATAAAATATTCTTTTATTTTTAGCTAAAGTATATTATTTTAATTTTAGCAGCGTTAAAGTAAATTGCATTAATAAACCCCTAAAATAAAAGTTTTATAAATTTAACGGTTGCTTTAGCAGCTGTTTTATTTAAATTATCTCTTATAATAAAGAAAGCGTAATCGTTACCGTAGCTATACTTATGCTATAGTTTACTAAGCCTATAAAGGAGCTTTATATAAAGCAGAAACAAAATCAGCAAAAGTAAAAACCCTTAAGAAAAACTATAGAAAAGGTTAAAATACTTTATAGTCAATATTCCAAAATAAACGCAAGCTTTATAATTAATTATAAAAGTTATTATATACTTAATCAAAGCGCTGTTCTAATCTTATTTCTATATATAAACAGCAAGGCAATTACGCAGAATAAAATTAAAAGCGCCTTAAACATTTGCTATAATAAGCATAACTATCTTTTTATTTTTAAAGGCTTATTAAATATTATGCTAGAAAACTGCAGCCAAATCGATACTAAAGCGCTTAGATAACACGCTTGCTTATATAAAGGATAAAACCCCGTTAAACAGTGTTAAATAGAAGACTTTACGCGCTATTAGTTATTTTAATCTCTTAAATAAGCATAAGATAAGCGCAATAGGTTGCTAGCCTTTAATAAAGGTAAGGTTTTACTTTCTAATCTTTAAAATTATAGCAACCTTTGCCTGCTAAAACACTTAAAAGTAATATAATAGCTAAAGGCACTTTTTATATAATGCCCTTATTATTTCCCTAATAAACAGCTATATAGCCTTAAAAATATAGATATTAATTTAGTTAATTCTAAGCGCAGTATTTCTAGTTTAAGTAGCATAATTGGTAGCTTTATCTAAGAAAACCATAATATTTTAAAAAATATAGCGGCAAAAAATAGTAAAAATGTCTACTAAAGAAAGGTTATCCTTTAACATATAGCGTTAAAAGATAGCTTTTTTAAAAGCTTTAGCTTTGTTTATTTGCTTAACATATATTATGCCATTAATAGCTAAAAAGGAAAATATTAGAGCTATCTTCGCCTTATACTAGTTAGTAATCTTACAAACATCTACGTAAAACCTATACTTATTAATTTTGTTTTTATTATATTCTCTTTTTATATATTAAACTATTATTTAAAACTGCTGTTTAACAATATAGGTCTTCTATTATAGCTAGTAGCAGCGCTTTTAAACTGCTATTAAATTTTAGTGTGCAGACTAGCAAGCGTTGTTTCACTAGGGGGCTTAAAGCTAGCTAGGGTTTTTTCTTTTAAAGGTTTTAGTAGCGTTTTTAATAAAGCTAACGAGCGCAGTAGCATATGCTTTAAAGTTATAAGGGGTTTTGCTAAGAGGGTGTTAATAAAAAAATAATCTAAGCTATTTTGCCACTAAGCAGGCGGTAGATTTAAGTCTCTTATTGCCTAGCTAGATCTTTTTATCTTATAAAGAAAGGTAGGTTTAGGTTGGAATCTTAGTAACTATTATAAAGTAATTAAAGCTTATATTTAAGTGCTTTTTAACGTTAGTAAAAGCTAAAAAGTTTAAAAAGGTTAAGTCTAAAGTATTTTTAAATTTATTAATAAAGCAATTATAAAGGGTAAATAGGCTAAGCTCGCTAGCATTTGCCTATTTTATAAAAGGTGTAGCAATGCCTATAGGGCAATAGCCTATCTGCTAGTTTAAGTAGATAAAGTTAAAATCTTTAGCAAAGAAATAAGCCGCTAAGAGTGTTTAGTTTTATAGCATATATATAACCTTAGAGTTCCTAAGGGTATTGTGTAGGCTACTATAAGCGTTGATATAAGTCTTATTATTAACTTTTACCTAGCAAATATCTTAGGTATTTGCAAAATAGAATTAATTAGTAATCTTGCCTTTTTAAACATAGATAGCAATGCAAAAGCGGTTGTTTTAGCTAGTTTAACTGCAAACTAAGAAAAAAAAATCAAAGGCAAAGTATATTATAATTATATAACGCCTTTGCAGGTTAATTATAGTTTATAGTTTTTAAAGTAAAATAATATTACTTATGCTAGTATAAGCTAGGGCAAAGGCAGCTTAATATATAACCCTACTCTTTATGCTATAATTAACATTTAATTAAAAGACTATAAGTAATTAATAAGTGCGCTGCTACGCATAAAGCTTTTATTAGTATTTGCGCTAGGTTTGCTTATTTATTAAAATAGGTAAAAGTAGTATTAATGTTTATAAGAGTAGAAATAGCAGGCTAACTTAGAAAATTAGCGATATTACCCTAATAAGCAGCTAATTCGCTTATGTAGAGATGTTAAGCGTAGAAAGGGAAGCTAAGCGCGATTAATTAGCCGCGCTCTTTATTTTTTAAGGGAAGCAATGCTTTAGAGTAAGCAGCTTTAAAAGCTTTAGCCTTATTTTAGCAGACAAAGCTTTTAGTTGCCTGCAAAAGGCAGATAATTTTATTATTTTTGCGTTAAAGGTAGGCAGAGCACATTATATATATAAATTAATATAGCTTTAAGTAATTTACGCACTAAGTAGGTTTTTAGCATGTGTTAAAATTATAAGCGTTACTTTGGCTGCAAATGCCGCAGTGGGCTTTATGCTTATAATAGTGTGTTTTGTAGAAATTGTAATAGTTGATATATTATAAAAGGCAAAATTTTTTAATAATAGGCTAAGAGAGGCAAAAGCGCTTAAATAAGCAAAACTACATTTTTAAAAGCTTTATAAAAAAAATAAGCTAAGATTATTTAAAGAAAGCGCTATTGCTGCTAAAGCTAAAGTTTATATTAGATTTAGCTTAGAAGGCGCGCAAAAGGTAGTAGTTTATAAGCATACTGCTTATTTAAGCAAAAACCTTTTTATATATTGCAGAGAATAAATTAATTAATGCATTTTCTTAGTCTTTAAGAATAGTAGGCATGTTTAAAATAATATATTAATGCTAAATTACACTAAATTTTATCTTATCTACTTTAAAGTATTTTTTAAGCTTATATCTTTGCTTAAAAAATAAGTTATAAGTAAAGTAGTTATAAAAGCAAAAGGCTTACTTAGTTTTTATTTAAAAGAAAGCAGAGATATTAGCAAGAAAAATGCTTATTTCTTTAAAAATAAGTTGATAAAAAGCTTATAAGTCTTTATTTTAAGCTAGAGACTGCTTATCTAAGCAAATAAAGATTCTAAGGTTTTTTTTCTAAGTATTTAAGCGCAAAAAAGCGATTATAGGCATAAAAAGGTTTATTTTGCTCTTAAAGCAGAATATTAGTATAGCTATAGGCTATAGCGCAAAAAAAGCGATAAATGCTATAACCTTTGCGTATAAGGGCGCGTATTAAAAAGCTATAAAAGTAGGCTTATGTTAAGCCGCTAGTAGGTTTATTGCATTTGGGTTTTTAAGGGTTTAGCTAGTGTCTCTAGAGATTTAGTTTATAAGCTATACGCAAAAGATTATATAATAGTTATTGGCCGCTTAGAGCTGTGCCTTAATAATAAAAGATTGCAAAGCTTTGTTAAAGGCTTTGGTTAGCGTAATATAAACTATATTGCATACTGCGGTATTTGCCGCTACTGTTTTAAGCAGTTTAATAAGCTTATTATTAAACTTAAAAGGGGGCGCAAGAGGGTTATTAGGTGTATTAGGCTTATTGTAGAAAAGGGCACCTTTTAACGGCGATAAAAACACATTTAGCCGTTAGCATCGTCGCTTTCTACTTCTGCTAACGACTTTAAAGTTGTTAGCATTGTTAAAAAGGGCTATATGCGCCTTTATGCTAGTTTGCGGGGTTTAAAGGCCTAGGTGCAATGGCAAAGCTATGCGCGTATCTAAAGATAAAAAGTGAGGTTGTGGTGAGTTATTAGCTAAATGTATAGAATATATAGCAAAAGCTTTAACAGTGGCTGTTAAGACTTGTTGATGTAAGAAGAAGGATCCTATATATACTGTGGTAGTTGAAGTATGTCCGCTCTTACTTTAGCCGCCCGGCACGATAATACACACCTTGGGATAATTCGTGCAACTGGGACTGGATACTTACTTAAGTACCTACAAAGTAGTCATTGCCGCGAGTCACTCAGTAACCACTCAGTAATCATCAAGCCAATTGGTTTACAAGAAGTGCACGGGGACCTCTAGGCTCCTGGCGATTGCGAAAATGGTTTGGCTGTCATTTGAACCTCCACCTGCACCAGTACATACTTACTTAAGTAAGTACTTACTCGGGCATCGCGCACAGACCCAAGACAAATCGCTTCCGAACGTTTGGCCAAGGCAATGTCACCATTCCGGCTGCAAAGATATGCATCTAGCGGTTCTGATAACGCATTCGACTCCGAACAGGTCATCAGGACTTGAGATCCTCCCCTCCAGCTCCTCCCAGATCTTTCGTACTTTTCCTCAGCGACAGCCTCCTTAGCTGGGAAGGCAGTGTTACCACTGACAAAGTGCCTCTCTTATGCCATTTACCCCGTCTACCTTTAGAGCCGTCCTTCACCCCTGGCATTTCTATACCAGCGTCGAAATCGAACACGTCGTCGGGGAACATGAGCGCCCTGGGACTTGCGGCCGGGAGCTCGTTTAGCCGGGAATATCGTGACTTTTGGTTGAAGTTCTGAGAATAGCTGCTGAGTGTTCTTGGCGGCAGGTCGAAATGGTGCTCGTGGTATTCTGCCACCGAGACGGCCGGCAGGTCAAATATCTCCTCGTCGCACTCCTCTACCGTCATAGGGATGTGGCCGAGAGTGTCGAACGGGCTTGCGTCGGCATCATCTGAGTAGACGCTGGAGGAGTATGTGGTCCGTCTGCTTGGTGGCGCTATGGAATCCATCGCGTGCATGTCCCCGGCGTGACCGCTGGACGCCTGAGAAGAGCCGCTGCTGATGACGCTGCCGTAACCGCTGTCTGACGCTGCGGAGCCGTTCCACGAGGTGCGGTCGCCGCTGACCTGGCCAAAGGTGCTGCGATTCGGGGTCCGTTGTCCGCAGCTGTGGCAATATGTTGGCTCAACCTCCAGCGTTTCATTGTTGGCCTTCTTCTTGTCCACTTTGAGACTCCTCCTGAATTTTCTCAACATTCTCGCAGATGTGTCGTAGGCAAAGGGACGGAAGAATTCTCGAGACAATTTGAGGTTAGTGGATATTATGTCTAGGATAGCTGGGAGTGTAGATGTAAGAATTTCGTGGTGGTGTGGTCTGTAAACGATATTTTGATTGTTGATGAGTATGGAACTTCGAGATCAGCAGGCTCAGCAATCCAAAGTTCTCGTCCCAAGTCTTTGTACGTTCTTTTGAGGCTGTGGGACTCTGAGCCAATATCTAGGTATCCAGGGAATGCTGAAACATACCCACATTCCGCTCGCCGCAGACCTGCACACCCCAGGAGAAAGGAGGCCTAAAACCGATCCGAAACTCACCAAGACCCTTCTCACACGCCTCTTTCCAACGCGGCCTCACATGTCACGGAAGTCGCCCCCAATACTGCGGCACTGCCGAATCGTCGTCTGCGGAACGAAGCCTCTCCCTTTTGACCAAACGCCGAGACTTCCGAGTCTAGGATTCAGTTCTTCTTACAAGACAGATCTCAGCGTGTTCTAGACCAGCTTTCGGGTATCCCCTGGTAGCATGCACGAATTTATGCATAATGAAATTCAAGCTTGTCACTGTCGTTATTTATAACTTTGATGCATGATCTGCTCAAATGAGCATGGTCAATGCTACGTGAAGAGTCCGTAGATCTTCACAAAAGCGGTGAAATTGATATTCACAACCACCTGTCGAGGAATTTAATAGACACTTGGCGACAATGCTGACCGTAGTGTAGGTTTTGAACCATCTACTTGATCACAGAGCATTTGCATCGGCGAGTGGATCAATATCGTTCAGTGTTTATGTCCCGCCCTTGTGTCAGCTGTTTAGCCGTCCAATACGTGTTTGACCCGCCAAGTACTCTTCGAATTCTTCCTGAGATATGTTTCCGGTTCTGAATCCCTTTCCTCTCTCCTTTCGCTTATTTCTTCTTTTGGGTTTGTTTTTCTCGCTTTCTCAATTTTTATTTGATTGTTTATAACTTCCAAGGTTTTGTTGTCATTCATCCAGGCCAGAGGACAAGTGTTTTGCCATGCTGCGGTGGCATAAAGGCAGCGGCTGATGGGTTACACCTTTTATTATCCATGAAGTCGTCGCCACTGGGCATCTCAGGACGGGCACTTTTTTCCCTGCGTACCACGAGACAAATCGGTTTTTAGTTGATGCTCCACTAAGTAGGTACTTTAGATTTGCAGATGGTCATGTTCAAGTGTCAAGTATCTGGGAGGAGTCCGGTATAATGCACTTTGGGTCGAATATGGACTGCATACTGTTCATTAACCAGAACCATGGCGATGCTGATGAAAAGGCCGGCCCTCTGTGTCCGAGCAGCTATCCCAGTGGATCCATGCTTGTGATCATCTCCAAGCGCGATCAGAGCAAAGCTCCTGAGGCCTATGGGCATTGTCACATTGAGCAACAATAACCTTCATCACTGAAGGGGATAGTCGGCCGCATCGTGCCGTCATGCCTCAAGTTGACGATCGTCCCTGTAGGCGCACGACCGCCATTATTCATGAATGTGAGGATCCCCTTCGAGATCCAAGGCCTTCGCATACTGGTCAGGAGCTCACATCCTGGTTTTTCGTATGCGGTGATCGCTCGTAGTTGCTGGTAGCGCGCCGTGAACCGGACCACCTGTTGCAGAAGAGCGTCAGGTTCCAAAGACTGGTCGATTGATATGACGTCGACAAAGAGATGCCTTATACCCACATTTATTGCATAAAGAATACATGACCACAGGTTTCTAGATGGATGATCCACCTGGTCGATGTCCCATACGCCAGGGACCGCGGCCACATGTACGCGGTCCCTACAGCAGCCGACCCGGAGCCGAACCATCTTGACCGGCAGAGCCTCCTCCATGCGGATATTGTGTACCCGGAATCGGCGAATTCTTGCAGATGAGGAAACTGTACCCCGTCTACGATAAGACCGAGCCACTCCGGGTGTGCTGCGGAGGCCAGGCGGTCTGCTGCGGCTTCGCCGCCAGCTGTTTATGTCCACCCCGCCGCTCTGGAAGATAATTTCCTGCACCAGAGCTGAAGGGTTAATTTTCAGAGATTTGCACGTACGCCACCATGGAATCATGAATGCAGTGTCTCACAAGCAAAGGGAGAGAGTGAAAGTGTCTGAGAGTCGAAAGGGGACTGAAAGCAAACCAACGGTCACGATGTAATGGAATGTACCTTAGCTCCGTGACCGCAGATTCAAAATTGAGACGTGCCTTTAAATCAGGCTCGATGGTGACCTTTGCAAACGAGGGGAGACGAGGCCTGTTCACAAAGACAATGGAATGAAATGCCTTCAGGCGTCAGGTTGTACCGAGCATTATCGCGCCGCGTGATTCCTTACGTGTAGAACAAAGCGGTCCATTGAGCAAAGCAAAGGGAAAAACAAATCCACGCGGGGAATGAGCAACATCGTGCTTTCGATTTCCAAAGGGCCTGAGTTGCATAGACGTGATTCTGGACTGAGCTAGATGGCGGATGGCAGTACGCCGGCCTCTGGTGCTTGGATTATGCATTACTAATAAATTCTACAAGAGGGTCCAGACTAGACTCATTGCTGATGCAAGATGCGATCAGCGACTCGCTCCGCAAGAGCGTAGACGACACTCTGCGGATGCCCAGGGGGCAAGAATGGTATGGCGCTCGCGTCCACTACCCTCAAGTTGTCGAACCCAAACACCAGACCGTCACTGTCAACGACGGCGGTGTCGTCCTTTGCCACGCCCATCTTGCAGGTACTGCTGGCATGGTAGACCGTGGTCATGGCTTCGCCGATCCAGCTCCTGATCTCGTCGTCGCTCTGCACACTCGGTCCAGGGTAGGCCTCCTCGCTGTCCGCAACTCCCATCTCTGCTAGAGAGTCCCAGATAGCACGCTGACGCTTGAGAGCCTGCACGGCCAAGTCCAGGTCGGCCGGGTGGGTAAGCCAACCGGGGTCGACTTCGGGCAGCGTCAACATGTCTGGACCTGCGAGCTTGACCGACCCCCGAGAGAGAGGCGCGACCAGGCAGGCGTTGATGGTGGCGTAGTTGTGTCCATCACGCGGGTCGGCGGTCTGCTTGTTCTCGTTGTCGCCGTTATAGGCTGAGACAGGCAGCCACTCGATCTCCGGCCAGTCGGCAGGGAATGATATGTCGAGTGCTGCTCTGCTGCTGATGCTGAGGCTGCTGCGGTATGGCTCGGGCAGCTTCTCCCATCCGTAGTATCCGGGCCCAAAGATGCTCAGTGCCCCGGCCCCTGTACTTGCGTACTCTTCTGCCAGTATAGCTGCCACCGTGGCATTGTTGGCCGAGGCCGAGCCAGTGATTACGTTGACGCGACGGGCTGACCCGAAGATGGGGTGGTCCCAGAGGTTCTTGCCGACGCCCGTGAGATTGCGACGGCAGGGGATGTTGAAGTCGGCAAGCTCTGCGCAGTCACCAATGCCGGACACCATGAGAAGCTGGGGTGACTGAAATGCCCCGGCGGACAGGATGACCTCTTTTGTGGCAGACAGGGTGAAGTTGACAGAGCCTGTGCCGAAAGTCCCAGCCGTGAGGGCTGAGACGCCGGTGGCGCGCGTGCCGTCGTCTGAGAACAGGACCTGGGCCCCGAGAGTGTTCTTGTAGATGGTCAAGCCGGGGAGCTTGGCATCGATCGCGGACTGGAGGAATGAGGCCTCTGAAGAGGACCTTTCCCCGGTGGTCGGGTCCACAGTCAGGACAGCATATGCAGAACCGATGAGCTCGCCGCTGCTGAACCCCTCGATCTGAGGCATTCCGGCCCCGATGAAGGCTCGTCGAGCCCAGGTCCCAAATGCATCCACCGAGTTGCTGAAGGAGACGTGAAGAGGACCTCCCTCCGGCGAAAAAGCATCAGGCGTCTGGAGATTGGTGGAGTTTGTGTACGAAGAATTGGAGAAGGCCGTATAGTTTGTCGACTTTTTGAAATAGGGTAGTATGTTTTCCCAGGCAAAACTGTCATCATCGACGTGGTCCGCCCACATTTCCATGCTCTCGACGGTCGGCCGCTGATACAGGAAGTAATTCCGCGCACTCGAGCCGCCCAACGTCTTTCCGCGGGCATAGTGAAGCCTGCGGGAGATGGGCGCCGCCTGTTCCGTGGTGGCGATGCCCCAGTCGACGAGAGGCTGGTAGTTGTCCAGCTCGCTCCCCGTGAAGAAGGTCGCGTACCCCGGGACGACACTGCGGTTGCCATTGTCCGTCTCGTAGAAACCGCCCGCCTCCACGACGGCCACGCTGGCGTTGGCCTCTGCGAGTCGCGTCGCGAGCGTCAGCCCCGCGGTGCCACCGCCCACAATGACATAGTCGTATGTAGCGTCTGTCCCCGCGACGCCGAAGAACGAGCTGTAGAGGCGTTGGGCGTCAACGGCACACGCCGACGCTAGAATGACAAAGAGTGGCGTCCATGGACCAAAACTTGACAACGACACCATCATGCCGACACTCGGTGAGAACAAATGTCGCAATCGTGCAGCCAGAGAACAGGAGCGATCACTTTACCGGGATACTGGGTCCTACTCGTGACTTATACAGCCCCTGAGTTCATCGTGAGTTACCAAATCAGTCGAGGTACGTTTTGGTCCGTTGTGGACCACATGGGTCCTCATTTCAAAACCCGACACTTTGGGTCCTGTTATTCCCACCAGAGCCCCGCGGTGGCTATTACCATGATAGGTCTCGCGGTTAACTCGCCGAAGGAATAATGCGTAAAATGGCTCGGTTCGCGGTCCAGTTCTGGCCTGCGATCGTCCTGCACACCTGAGCCGATCTCATGGAGCCATGTCGCAGATCAATTTTGTTGCACTCGGTGACGGTTGTAGATATTGGATGTCATTTCGAGTGAGGTTGGGTGTTGAGATTCTTGTCCTCGTAGGTTTTTCTCTTTTTCCCTTGTTGCCCTCAATCGCATGGCGATCCAAGCTATGCGAACGTAAGTCCTGACGTGCCACAATTATACGAGCGCGAGTTTTACGTATCATACTTTACCACGCCAAGAGAAACGCAGATCTTGGAGGACTTTGCCTGCTTATCCCGCTTCTAAGGCCCGGAGTGGATACGGATAAAGCCACGAAATTTCAAGGCCACTTATAGTCCGCAAAACTCAGGCAACATCGCGATCCATTGATCCATCGTCCTACTCTTAGGCAGTCCCATTCAGTCACATCGACGCGTGTTCGGGACCGCAAATGCCCTGAATTACGAATGCCCGCGACATCAGATGCGTGGAAGGTCGTGAGTACCGTACTGGTGGCGCCTATGGGTCAGTCAGTCCACCAGCATAGTCATGATCAAGCATGCTGCCGGTCCAACCTACGTGAGGTATTGGTAGTCTAAGATCCGAGTCGACCCAATTGCAGCGTGCGAACGAAGACTCCGTCTTCGGAAAATTCATGAGCGCGGGCACGACTTTTAAATGAGCATTACGCATCGATTCCGAAAGTTGTTTCCCGGTGAGATCGACATGTTGATAAGTTTAACGAGATGAAATCTCTTAGCTCGTCTATCGGGCCCACCCAAATGCCTTTGGTCGGAATCAACCGTGGACCGTGACAGATGCCACAACAGTAAAAGTGAACATAGCAGCGTTTCGCGTTTTCTGAAAATTCCTCACCAAAGCCTAGGTGGTGCACAACTTCTTGGAGCCAACAGTTACCATAGAATGACTATCGAGTGAATGTTTCACCTGCGCATACCGAGCAAGAACGATTTTGTCCTATGGGTGGGCATTTGCAGGATTACAAGAGCATGCTGTAGTGCCGAGGAACCTCCCACGTGGCTCCCGAGTCCGTACCCTCCGGAGTCCTCCAGCCTCGGAAACCCACTTCAGAGCCCA
Organism: Dendrostoma leiphaemia; assembly: GCA_026120015.1. Lineage (NCBI taxonomy): Eukaryota > Fungi > Ascomycota > Sordariomycetes > Diaporthales > Erythrogloeaceae > Dendrostoma > Dendrostoma leiphaemia. The sequence continues at coordinate 76,399 of JALRMF010000088.1, forward strand.
AGATTTGCAGACGCGGATGGGTCACTTGCCGCGCTTTCAGGCATTTGACAGAAAGCTCATCTGACTGGAATAAGATCGCATTCCCCGCACTGCATACCCAGTACAGCAGTTGATCTGCCTAGTTCCTGAGGGCGGTCAAGCGCGGTCACCCCGTCCTGAGTCTGGATGATCTCGAAGATCCATCCCCAGCGACACCTCCGATGTGTGCCGGGCCTGTCTGCCATCCTTCCTGCAGAAAAATGGAGGACAGCCTTGACTCGTGCGAGAATGGAAATGACATTGCTATTCTCTAAGTTTTGCCCAACCGCGAGTTATACTTTTGTAGTGGTCTTGGTATGGTCAAGACCAAGTCCGGGGTGTTCAATTTAAACAAGCATCCTCGGATCCCACGTTTTCCACTCTCGTGGGGCGCTCAGGTCCTCTTTCATTCCTTCTGCTCTGATTCCATAACGCCCTCGCCACGTACGTGGTAGAAGTCTGCCTCAAAGCATTGGGGCAGAGCGCTGGACAGGCACGGGGAGACCTAGTGGCGATCGAATGACAGCTCCTCCTATCCATCATGCTGGACCAATCGGGCGACATTGGATGGCACATATGGCTGGGTGTCATCACCACCATCATCCCGGCGACCATTCTCGTGGCTGCGCGGTTCGTCGCGCAGACGTATGGCCCGCGGCCGCCCGGGCTCAGAGCGGATGACTGGTTGATCCTCGCTTCGCTGGTATGGCTTTCCACACCACTACAACGGGGGAACAGTCCTTGTGTGAACAGATGCTAACATATCCTTCAGGTAGTCAATTGGGCCATGGCGGCGATCCGGTTCTATCAAGTCTGTGAGCTGAGTTACGGTCACCACGCCAGCGGCCTCCCGCCGTCGACCGTCTCCAACTTCCAAAAAGCCTTCCTTGCCGTACAAGAGACGTATTTCACCAACGCCCTCCTCACCAAGCTGTCTCTTCTCTATCTGTACTGGCGGATCTTTGGCATCTCGAGGCGTTTCACAATTGCGCTGTATGGCGCCGGGTTCCTTGTCATCAGCTGGTTCGTCACCTGCGTTATCGTTTCGATCTGGGGCTGCAGTCCGGTATCATATTTCTGGGACAAGCAGCAGGCGGGCTCGTGCATCAACGAGGTCAACTTCTTCCGGTTCAACGGCATCTCCAACATGCTGCTAGACATCTTGGTGCTATGCCTGCCGCTCCCCATGGTCTGGAGGTTGGATCTGGAGATGCGACAGAAAATTGCCGTGTCAGGGATGTTTGCTCTGGGGTTCTTGTGAGTTCCCTTGACTCTTGCTTGTCTCGTCTCCTCGAGATATGCTTGCTGACGTGTGTCGACAAATCAGCGTCTGCGTTGTTTCGATCCTGAGAATCGTTGCCTTTGAGCACTCGCGACAGGAGGACCCGACATACACGACAGTCGATACGGGCACATGGTCGAGCGTAGAACAGTCCGTGGGAATCATGTGCACCTGTCTACCAACGTTGCGGCCTCTCGTCCGATTGGTACGGCACGGAGAACGGCAGGGGAGCTCAGCTCGGAGATCAACCATCGCGGCACGCAACTCGGTGGTGAAGAGCGCCAGAGGGCTGACTTTTTCTATGGCTACTGCCCCGAGTGACCATTTTGTTCTTGAATCTATCAGGGAAGACCCGAGTGTGAGGAGTTCAGTCAATGGGAAAGATGTCAGATTTGAGGCGGGAACGGAAGCCACAGCGTGGTCAGATGCAGGAAACCGCCGGTCCACGCCTTCACGGAGTTCACAGTACATAGTATAATGCAGGGGACGATTTCTGGTCTGAACTAGATCACAAGCGTTTACATCCGAGGTATCGGGTATGTGTCTCAGCCCAAGTCACTACCTGGATAGCAGACATGCAAAGAAGACGGGACAAACTGATATGAGACCATGGAACAAGCTATCGAGGGGCATCAATTGTGGTATGCATCATGTTGGGACGCCCTCAGACTCGGTCTTGAACCCATGGCGTGGACTTTCCAACGGCTCGACCCACTCGCCGCACCCGGCCGTGCGTCGATGGAGGTCAAATACGATCGTCATTTAGCACAATACTTCCTCTTTTGGGTCATCATCTCCGATGTCAGATTATTCAGCAGTACCAGCATAGCCGAAATGATGATCGTTCAATCAGATAGTCGATAGAGCCAGGGCCTCTTCGACCTGGTCCGACCCTCGATGGTAGTCCCCACCAGCTCCCAGCCGCGGGGCTGCTTAAGCGTTCTCGGGCCGACATCTGGAGCACTGTTGTTGCTATCCTGGCCATCCCAGCAGGGCCCTGGCACGTCTGAGGAGTCGAAGGTTCCACGTTGAAGAGATCTAATTAGCTCACCACGATAGCTTCATACACTCTGGTACCAGACAGAAGCGTTCCGCACGGAAAATATGCTTTCCCAGGCGACATCAGACATGACGACGAGAAGCCCAAGGGGAGGCGGTAAGAAAGGTCACCGGAGGTCTACTTTCGGTGCTCGGCATCGAAAACGGTAGAAACATTCGGTGTAAGCCCCAACCGGTGCCCGCCGTCCACGCCGCCCCCTGAAGGCCCAACAGCACATCGCCGTGATGGTCACTGGGTCTCGATGTCTCCGGGAGCTATCTGCGGGGAGCTGAATCGTATGGAGATCAATGGAACACGGTGGATGTGCTTGGGACAGAGCTTCGTCAAGATGGCCATCTGCAGAAGACAAGCGGCGGCGACGTAATAATTCGTGCCGCTGCTGCTGCTGCTGCTGCTGCTGCTGCTGTTGGTGATGCACAAGATGGTGCCGGAGACGGGATGTCTGTCATGCTCCGGGGTCCCAGCCGGGCCTGTGTGGAAGAGCGTCGGCGTCGACGGTCATGACTCGTTGGGGCTGGGAGACGGACGTCGGCGACGGTCAGGAGAGTCGGTGGCGGCGCTGTGCTGCAACGGGGCGGGATTCGGAGATGCTTGATGCGGCTGCACACCAACCGTCGTCAGGGTTCACCTGGGAGGCCAGATGGCGGAAGACGAGGCAAGCTCACTCAATTGGACAGCAGCAGGGCGGCTATCAACCGAGACTCCCGGCGACGCTGGCCGGCTTGAGGTTAGTGTGGAGACGGCTGAGATGGAGAGTTGGCTGAAGCAACAGGTCTTTTGAAGGAAGGCCTGCATGTTGTCCTGGATCATATTGAGCATCCGCTCCCATTATGGACACAATACCTACATCGGATGACGCGAATTTCAGGAATGACACAGGCATGAGGCCGAAACTCTGCGTATGGGGGATAGATGGTCCTTCGGATGTGGAGGGCCGCTTCGGACGCCCAGTATCCAGTGACTGATCTCACATTGCAAGACTTCATCTCCGGAGACTGCGATCCTGGCCATGGTGGTGAGGTGAGGGTCGTAGTAGCAAATACCTACTTACCTTGTACGTACATCATAGTATAGCAGTAGGCGGTGCCGTCTTCTGTTCAGATGAAAGAGTAATGGCGTTCAAGAGTCCCAGGCGGGTGGTTTGCGAGGTTCTTCTGATCTGTTCTGTACAGGCAAACAATCCGTTGGCTGCACGGTATTCATTCATATGCGGGCTTCCAAGGACAGCACGCAGGACGAGACGAGCTCATGACCCTTGCACAAAGCTTATCATTATTCGAGCCCTGTTGAGACCCCGAGAGCCGCACGATGGTCGAACATGGGATCCAGAGTGGACGGGATCAACCGTTGCTGAGTCGCTTGCCAGCTGGCCAGTCGTCCGCACAGCACACGGCTCAAGACCTGTCGGTGTTCCTTTTCTGAGCAGAAGTCGAGTTGTCTCAAGCCACACTTCAGGACAAGACATTACTGCGAGGCCAGCCGGTCCTTCAGGTCCTGCAGGTCGTGCCGCGGTACTCTTGACTATGTCATTTTGTCAGTGGGCCTAGAATGAACCGCCTGGGGACTGTGGATCAAAGCCACGGCAGCGAAAAGCAAGGACAGGAAATAGTGATGATCAGCCTGGGCTTGATTGATTCGAGGGATGTTCAGCTCCACTCTTTGCTTTCCAGTATTCTGCCAGCGAGCGACTTGGCAGCCAGACAGTCCAGTCTGGCAGGCGGTCAGCAGAGGCGTCGCCAATTATATCCCCACGTGGGGTTCTGCTAATCCGGTTCCGGCACTTGGATCCCTGTCCTTTCCGCAGCGATGATCCCTCGTCGTCCGCAGGGATGACTTGGCATCTGTCAGGGCATTCCAGCACTCTGACAGGCCCTAAACAAACATGGGGGTCCGTGCTGGTCCAGCCACTTCAGTGGGAACAGGGCCTTGGCTGGAGGCCCTGCGTCGGGGCAGCTGGGGCAAACTGCTTGGGTGGAAGTGGCAGGGCCTGAGGCCTAAGGGGCTACGGCGTGTTGCGTAGAGGGGTTGAGGGACCTGAGGGGCCCAAATCTATATGCCCTTGTTCTCTTTGATTGCCATTGATTGCCAGTTAAATTTGGCGGCCAACAACTAACGAGACCCTGTAATACATAGTGGGTAAGGTCGACGGCAACTGCTGCGGCCCCCCAGCGTACCGGTAGTACCACTAGCGGGTGCCCCAAGCACCAACCAGAGGCGCGCCGTTCTCTGGCCCGGTTCGTGTTGCTTGTTTACGACGTGCAGTTTCGGTTAAATTTGGCAATCCTCGCGTTGCGAACCTGGAACCTGAACGTGTCTCCTATTCTCAACCCTCGAAACATAACCTTGTGGAAAATTTGAACAGCCTCAACCTCGTCACTCGGCCGAGTTCCTCACCCCTTCTTGCTCACCTCACCCAACCCACCCGCGCGGAGCCACCAGTCCTTCTCGTCGGCGACATCCGTTGTTCTCTGCCTTTTCTTCTTCCCACCCACTCCTCGACCTCGACCTCGACCGCCTCCCGCCGCGCCCCGCCGGACCGTCTTCGATCAAGCTCGCGCCCACGACCATAGACCACCAGCAGGATCAGCCGTGATCATGTCTGCGACGAAAGAGAACCAGCGCGACTCTGGCGAGGAGGACAGGAAGCTCGAGGGCGGTGTCCTCCGCCAGGACACGATCCCCCCTCCTCCACCACCACCAGCAAGCGGCCTCCACCCGGCTGTCTACATTGCGTGCGTTGCTCAGCCACCGCCGGAGGGAGCTTCAGGGAGCTCTGGCGAAGAGACAAGTCGATGGACCGAATCAAGTGCTGACGAGCACGGCGCAGAGTTTGGATCGCATGCTCCTCCGGAGTCATTATCTTCAACAAATGGGTCCTGGCGACCGCCAAATTCAGTAAGGAATTGCCTCCGTCCCACAAGCCAAGCCAAGCCCAGCCCAGCCCAGCCCTACCCGCGAGACAGCTGTCTTGACCCTCGTGCATCCTCCTCCCCTCGCCCTCTGTTTGTCTTGGTCTTGAACAAGAACGCATCTGCTGACACAAGAAACCTCCCAATAGACTTCCGTAAGACTTACTGCACACAACAGTCGGGCTCTTGGAAGCCCAGGCCTCGAGCCTCTCGGTTGACGATGTTACAGCTCTCTTCCTTACAACATGGCACATGTTCTTCGCGACCGCCATGACACAGTTCATGGCCAAGTTCACCTCGACCCTCGACTCGAGACTCAAGGTCCCAATGACCACGCAGACCTACATGTGAGTGTCGGCGGGCCACAGACGTGGAAGCCTCCGTTCCGGGCCTCTTCCAATGGCGGGCGGGACGCTGACAAGCTTCGACAAACAGACGCGCCATTGTCCCCATCGGCATCATGTTCAGCTTGAGTCTGATTTGCGGAAACGTTGCCTACTTGTACCTCTCCGTCTCCTTCATCCAGATGCTCAAGGCAAGTGGAATCCGGCCCGAGGCTGTATACGCGGCCAAGAACATACTCTAATCTCTGGGTCACAGGCCACCAACGCCGTCGTTACTCTGTTCGCGACGTGGGCCTTCGGAATAGCCCCACCCAACATGAAGGTCCTGGGGAACGTCGGCATCATCGTGCTCGGTGTGGTGATCGCGTCCTTCGGCGAGATCAAGTTCAACCTGATCGGATTTCTATGTACGCAACACCTCGTTGGATCGCATTCGTAGATATCGATTGGATTGGTTCAGACTCGCTAACTTGGAACGTGTAGACCAGTGCAGCGGTATTGTTTTCGAGGCCCTCCGTCTCGTCATGATCCAGCGCATGCTGAGCTCCGCCGAGTTCAAGATGGACCCTCTGGTCTCTCTTTACTACTACGCTCCTGCCTGCGCTCTGATTAATGGTGTCGTCACAATGGTCGTTGAGGTGCCTCGCATGAGCATGGGCGACATCTACAACGTGGGCATCTTCACGCTCTTGGCAAACGCGTTTGTCGCGTTCCTGCTGAACGTGTCTGTCGTCTTCCTGGTAGGTTTTCGATTTGCCGTCCCACGCTCGAGGGGACAGACCTCATTCTGACTGCGCTCTTATTATACAGATCGGCAAGACTTCCGCCGTCGTCCTCACCATGTCCGGTATCCTCAAGGATATCCTCCTCGTCTGTGCCTCCCTGGTCATCTTCCACGACCCCGTCACCCTCCAGCAGTACTTTGGATACTCCATCGCACTCGGCGGTCTCTGCTACTACAAGCTCGGCGCCGAGAAGATCCAGTCTACTTTCACCGACGCTCGCCTCCAGCTGGGAACGATACGCCAAAATCACCCAGCCCGCGCGAAGGGCGCAGTTGGCTTCCTTATCTTTGGCGGTATCTTGTTTGGTGCCTACATCTTCTGGCCCAGCCTGCATATCCCCCCTGTCATCGCGACGCCATCTGGCTAAACGGAAAGGGTACCAGGAAAGTGATATTTTCTACGGCGATGAGGCCCTTTTGGCCGGGCTGTACTCTGTCGTCACGGCGTTCTGCGGAGGCTGGCGGGGGTGCCATCGAGGGGAAGATACATGACCTGAAATGCATGTACGAGGGCTACCCCTGGATTTCAAGGAGCAATATCGACATGGCGCCTCCCGAAATGTGCTATAGATTGTCACTTGGTGTCTCTGGTGTACCGCCTTTCCCCTGGGTGCCTCCTGCGGGTATCAGGGTGCGGTCGGTCCAGTTGTTAAAATCTCGATGCTTCGTCTCGGAAGGGCACGAGTATCTATCTGCAGGTAGACTGCATCATTCGTGCGGTCTGCGGCATCCGATCACGACGGAACACATATGGTCAGGTCATGTGTAGATTACGTGTATAGATCTACCACTTGCTGTCACAACAAATATATGTACCATAGAGAGACAGTACGTATTCCCTCTCCTGCCGAATGTCCATCCTGCAAACCCATCATGTTTGGCCAGCGGCGCGCGCGCTCACAGGCGAGACGAGGCTCGGCTCAGGCTCTGGAGCTCCGCGGTGAGCTTGGTGTCGGTCCAGCCCTCCTTCTTGTACCGGCTCATGACGGAGCGGTACTCGGCGTCCCCCTTCTTCTCCTCCCCCTTGTCTGGACCGGAGGCGCCGGCGGACGACTGCTGCTGCGGCTGCGTTTCCGCCTCCCTCTTGGCGAGGTCCTGAAGCACCGCGGTGAGCTTCTCGTCGGTCCATCCCTCCCTCTTGGACCGGCCCATGATCCGGCGGTAGCTGACGTCGGACTTCTTCTGGTTCTGGAGGGTGATGGGGGCCTCTGGGATCAGGACGCCCTGTCTGCCGAGCTGAGCGAAGGGTATGTAGCAGCGGTGATCCATGGATAGATACTACGGACGGACTGGACTGACGGGCATTCCATTAGCGCTTCTGTGCAAAGAAGAGGTTGCGACGGACATGGGTGGGGTCTCGGTAGCGTTCCACCCTTGCGAGATTCCATTTGTGAAAAAGGCCGGGGCCGGGGGGGGGGGGGTACAGTGTGTTATCTCTTGGAGATGTGTTGTCACAAGATGAAGTCGACCTGGCGTACGAGAGCTGGTTGAACTGGATCTTGGGCGGGCAGGTTTTGCTAAACGCTTGGGAGTGGGGGTGGGGGGGGGGGTTGAGGTTTGAGCCCTGAGAAGGTGACATGCACGATCCTACCAATGCTCCAAGCTGCAGCATTTACACTGTACCTAGGAAAGAAATGGATAACACTCAAGGTGGGGGGGGGGTTTGAAAAATGATGATAAAGAACAGGTTCGACTAAATCGATGAGCTCCGAGAAGCTGGCTCGGCGTAGACAGGTTGGAGGATCGAAGGCAAAGTAAAACATTCAACGGCAACAGCATCCTGGAGCAGAAGACAGACCTGAGGGAACTTGGGTAAGTACTTACAGGTAAAGTCTGCGGGGTGTTGTTGTATAGGAAATCGTAGGCAAAAAGGTTGGCAATACTTAGGTGACGATTTTGAAGAGTGCTTGATGGTAGGTTTGTGAGGAAGTGTAGGAGTGAGAGTTGGACTGGAAAATTTCAGCATGCTGGATGTTGGGATGTACAAGGTATACCGGAGACTGGAAGAATTGAGCAAAAAGAAGAGAGGCTAGCAATTAGCAATTAGCACTTAGCACTATGGCACTTTCGACGCAAAGGTTCTCCATCTGCCTGTCACGGACCTCCCGAGGTCGCCTATTGCCCAAGGACTTCCCCGAGCGTGTACTTGACGGAGAAACATACTACTCCATAGACTCACGAGTGGTTTCGTCCTCTGAACACTGACTCAATAGTTGAATAAAGGGTAATGTCACCGACGGTAAGAAGAAAGTGGAAAGGCACATGCAAGTGGCGAGGAAGACGTATGCTGGGGGAGAGAGTGCACTTTTGGGCTTGACCTAGGCGGTTGCGAACACTTGGTCTGAACCTTCACGTGTCAGTGGACGGATGGCCACGCTGCACTACACCTACTCCTCTGCAGTAGAAGGTCGTCGAGGTCCAGAGTGGGTGCTTCAGCTGCCCAGGTGCGCATGCCGCTCGAAGCGCTTTAGTTTGGACAACTCCGAGTGAAGCGATTGCGAAGTATTTCAGCCCCAGGATCTCTGGAATTGTACAGATCAACCGATTGGAAACACCTCATGTGTTATTATGAGACTCCCAAGCACATGTTTCTCGTCATCCGTCCAATGCTTGGGCCTGGCACTGTCATGCCGATGTATATTAGCGCCGGGTCCGGTCCCAAGTAGCTTGGGTCATACTCTGTGTCATGAACAACACCTGCGATAACCTACCATCTGATAGTAGTGTCCTCTCAACTGCAACAGCTGGCGGTGGGTGCCTTTCTCGGCCACCCGGCCTTCGCTCATGACAAAAACCACGTCTGCATTCTGGATGGTAGCGAGGCGATGAGCCACCACGATCATGGTCCGAGCCCTCTTGGTCCGCTCGAATACTTGCTGCACGGCGCGTTCCGTCTCGGAGTCGAGGTTGGACGTGGCCTCGTCCAAGAGCAAGAGCCGAGGGTTGCGGATCAGTGCTCGTGCGATCGAGATGCGCTGCTTCTGGCCCCCCGAGAGCGCCACGCCTTTGGTGCCGACGGGTGTATTGTAACCGTCCGGCAGCGAGACGATGAAGTCATGAATCTCGGCGTCGCGGCACGCCTGGTGGAGCTGTCTCTCCGTGGTCGCCGCCGGGCCGGTACCCAGAAGGACGTTCTCCCGGAGAGTGCCGTCGAACAGAGCTGGCTCTTGGGCGACCAAGGAGATGCTCTGCCGGTAGTTCTCCAGCCTCAGAGTCGCGATGTCGGACCTGTTGAAGAGGATCCCGCCCGCGTTGGGCGCGTAGAACCTTTCTAGGAGAGATATTACCGTTGTTTTGCCCGATCCTATCTGCTTTCAGTCTCGTCTTTCGTCTGGGAGGCTCCGACCATGATACTCACCCGAAGCGCCCACGATTGCTGCGAACTGTCCCTTCTCAACCTACGACGCGTTAGCGGTGCAGTGGAAACCATGGGATGGCTCTAGAGACACAAGCTTACCACGAGGTCCAGGCCACTCAAGACCGAGACATTTCTTGTGGGGTATTTGAACCAAACATTCTTGAATTCTACCTTCACTCCCATGTCGTTGTCGCCGATGCTGCCGTTGTCAAGAGAGATGAGATGGCTATCCGAGTGCTCCTGCTCCCTCATGGACAAAATGCGATTAGCAGCTACCGAGGCCTTTGCAATATCTACACGGGCAGTGGATCAGTACATATTGTGCATTGCGAGAGTGTCTACTACTGACTTGGCGCAAAGCTCATCCACTGCCCTGCACCCACGCTCCTGAATCATCGTTAGCTACATAATCGCACATGGAAAAAGAGCCAACATACCCTTGTAGTACAGCGATATAGACAATCACTACGCCGGGTTAGCTCCAGTTCATCTTGGGGCAGATCAAGTTGTCCTCACCGTACTGGAAGGGCCAGTACTCAAAGTCGGCCATCAGCGTGCCCCCATACCTGGCGAGGTGGCGTGTCAGCTTGCTGTCGAATATATCTTGCACGCCGTAGAGGCGTACTTACCAGAGCACGAATGCCATGCAGAGCAGAGCGATGCTATCACTTAGGGCAAAAATAAATGTCGAGACAACAGAGTCGCGAAACGCCCCGCGTACATGGTCTTGCAACAGCTTGTCGTACCGCTGGCAGATGGTGTGCTCGAGTGTCAACGACGAGACAGTCCGAAAAGCAGCGATACACTCGGTGGCGAACTTGGCACTCTCGGCAAATACGGCGTTGTTCGACTCCTCGAACCTCGTCTCGTAGCGTACACGGAAAAAGGCGGCAGCAAAGATGAGGGGCATGGACGAGGAGATGGAGGCCAGGGTCAGCTTCCATCCGAAGTAGAAGGATATGGCCAGGCAGCCCGCCACATTGAGCATCGATATCAGCACGAACACCATGTTTACACCGAGGAGCTGCTGCAGCTGTGTTGGATCTGTCGCGAGACGAGCGGTCAGGGCTCCGGAAGAGTGCGACTCATCGTCGAAGAAAGCAATGGGCTTAGCTGCAATATTTCTGAAATATTCAAGCCGATAGTTGGTTGTCATTTTCTTTTGAAGTCAGTCATGACGCGACACTTGCATCTGAGCTCTCCGCTTTTGGAAATTGTCATACTCACGAACGAGAGAGCGGTGGATGACCAGCCTGTGCAGAAAGCGAGTCAGCTGTGAGACCTAGATTTGCTCGGCCATACGACCGTCAGCCTGCCTAATGTTCTTCGACTTACCCAGCATGAAGTAGCTCATGCCGACTGCGATGGCCAACAACGTGAACATCAAACACCAGAAGTCTGACAAGGCCTTCAACCAGTCGAAGAAGCCAATGAATGAAAATAGAGAGATAAGTTGGGCGAACAAATACGCCTGTACAGGTGCGCTAGCTGTACACGGGTCAGAGGAAGAGCTGCCTATTTTGTTTCTTGGGACTCACGTACCACCTCCTATGAGAGCACCTATGGCAATTAAAATGTACCATCTCCAATATACCGCTTGCTCATGTAGCAGAAACACGAACGATCTGATCGAACCTCTTTGCTGCGGTGATTTGGCACGACTCGGGATTTCCTGGGATGGTGACTGAGCAGCGTCGACCCAACTCCTGTTAACAATTGTGTCGCTGCTTTCAAAGGTTTTCCTTTGCCGGTCGTGAATGTCGAAAAGTTGCTGTGACGATGCCAGCGTCCAGTATATACCGCCTTCTTCGGCGAGGAGACTTTCATGCGTGCCTTGCTGGACGACCCGGCCTTTTCGAAGGACCACGATATTATCTGCTTTTCTCACTGTAGCGAGACGATGGGCGATGCAGATAGTCGTGCGACCTTGGGCTGCGTTCTCGAGTGCCATCTGTACTCGTTGCTCCGCTCGAACGTCCATGGCACTGGTCGCTTCATCGAGAATCAAAATCTTCGGGTCCTTGACGATGGCCCGCGCGATTGCCAGTCGCTGTCGCTGGCCACCGCTCAGCTTGATGCCTGAATCGCCCACAATAGTTGCAAACCCCTTGTGTTATTACTTAGCTTCGCTTATGATGGCCATTGGCACGAGTCGTTTGCACGAAGACATTGAGAAGCTGGCAACGAAAGAGGCATACCTCGGGCAGTCGATCGATGAACTCATCCGCGAATGCTTTCCGACAAGCCTCCTTCACGAGCTTCGCCTTGACACCAATTGTTTCGTGCTCCCACTCGCTGCCAGTCAGACCATACTCGACGTTCTTGAATATGGAGTCATTGAACAGGAAAGGCTCTTGTTGTACGAGTCCGATCTGTGAACGCCAGCATTTCATGTCGATATCTTTGAGAAGAACATCCCCTGACCTGATCACACCATTGCGACACCAGCTTATCTGTTGGCCGGTCATCAGCACCGATACTTCTTGTCAGAGCTCAGAGAAATTTCAGATTCAAGCTTGACAGACGCACCAGTGGGTCTCCACCATCGAGTTCGTACCAGCGCTGCAGAAGTCCAACAATCGTGGACTTGCCGGCTCCTATATCTCGACATTAGACAACCTGCAATGACGATCCGTGGCTGTTTGGTCGAGATGCGCAGTGGGAAACTCACCAGACGGCCCAACAATAGCGGAGATCTTCCCGGCCGGAAAGGAGAGACTCAGGTCGTCCAAGACTTTGTCTTGGGGTCGTGTGGGATATGAGAAATTCACGTGTTCCAACACAAGATCTTCGCATGCAGAGACGTCCGCTCGTCCCCCGACATCGGGTCTGTTCGCATCCAGGATCGTATAAAAGACTGTCGCAGCTCCGGCTGCGCGAGCTGCGCCAGAGAGAGGAGCACTGATAGTTCCGATGGCTCCGGTCATTGTCATTACTGACATTACCACGCTATACACGGTGAGTGAATGGCCAACGTGAAATGCTGGATGGGGTCAGGGTTGCCACTCACACTATCAGGGAGGCTGGGCTGGTGATACGGGAAACCATGAACTCGCGAAAGCAGTACCAGAATGCGAGCGCAAACGTTCTGGGCCGAGGGTCAGCAGACTGAAGCACCCGGGCTCTGTAAATTCCTGAACCATACCCATAAATGGAGAAGTAGACTGTGTAATGGAACAGTAAGCATATAGTTCAGTTGAAGTGCCACCATTATCCACTTACCAACAGCTTGTTGAGTTGCAACGATTGGTGACATCTTGAGTCCACGGTCCCTGGACTTATCGGTCCACTCGCTGTACTTGTCCTCCATTTTCTTCTGAGCACCACATGCTGCTACCATACGGAGCGAGCCAAGGACCTCACTAGCTATGACAGAAGCCTGAATATCTGCCTCTTGAACGGTATTCATGAACCGGACAATAATAGGTGTGGTGACAGCATAAACCAAGATGATCAGTACAAGTCCACTTCCCGTGACCAATGTGAGATCCCAGCTGTAGAGGAAAGCCACGACCAATGCAGACACAACCATCGAGATGGATTGAATTAGTTGACCAAGCTTCTCCGAGATGCCAGCCTGAAGGAGGCTTGCGGTGATGGTAATGATAGCAGCCGTCTGGCCCGGCGGTAATGCGTCCAGGACGGATATGGGTTGCTTGAAGAGACTGTTCATGTACTCTAGCCGTATGGCGGCCGAGATCCTGATACTACTCATTCGAAAGCCAAAAAATGCGAGATATCCCAGAAAGAGCCTCGCAACGAAGATGTAGACCAGGTACATGACGCATTCTATGATACCATCCATAAAGGTGTAATGAGTCGATTCCGGGCCTGTGACGACCACGTGAGCGGTCAGTTTCTGGAACACCTGCCCAAAGACGACATTCATCAATGGCATGGTGAGCCCGGTGGCCAAAGAAGCCACGACGGCAGCGAAGATGAACAGCCTATCCGTCCAGGTCGAATATGTAAATGTCCTCAAAAAGTGCTTGAAGGCTGTCCTTTGATTAGGCTTGATGGTAAGTTTGGCCTTGAGTGCTTTGGCTGATGTTGGTCCATCCTGCGTCGTCGTGCGGTGAGCTGTATTGACTGGGGGTTCCGACTGTGCCGGCGTAGGGCTCTGCTCTTCAGCCGCTTCGTTGTCGTGGTCTAATACCGTCCACTTCGCCAAAATATCCTCATCACTCTGTTTTCCGACGTTTTCTTCGTTATGTGGACTCATCTTGCCAACGTAATTCACGTGGACGAGACTTTTTCAGTAGCAATCAAGATCGTCATTGAGTCACTGGCAGTCCTCATGGCTCAAGCGCGGTCAATATTCATTGAAGAGGTCAGGGGGGGAACACGGCTGTATGGTTCCATTGGGGCAAACACGGATGACTGGGTCTTACCCCATCTCTAGCCGACGACTACAATCAACGCCGCGCAATTATTTTGGCCAACTTCGAGGAGTGTCGGGCCGTGATACTGACAGTAGGACTTGGGGAGCAGACCTCGGGAGAGACTCATAATGTCACTCAACAACGTGATCTATACGAGTATTGGTCGGCGAGATTGACATATTGTTTGGGGTGTCTATACAGAGCTCACTCCTGATAAACTGCTTGATGATAAGCTTAAGTGAATTGTTTATCCGCAATACAGGCGAACCAGAGTAAACGGCGAGGGGACAGTACCTGCAGCATCGCCAACTGTTATGCTCGACATCGCCAATCGGGTAAATAGAAATGCCTTCACCGGACGCAACATACCCACAAAAGTTTGGTATGATTTTTGACGACTATCTAATTAGGTACCTTTGGCATCTTGGTCCTACACCAGGCCATCGAGAGGGCAATCATAGCACCGAGGTCAGCCACCGCTTGGGATAATTGGGCTCGTATCTTGATCAACCTTGGCGCCTCTTGATTATCTGATCAGCATGGCTTCCAGGTGCTCGTGGAATCTCTATTTTCGTGTTTTGGAAGCCAAAGTTTGACTGTCGAACATATGGCCGCAACTACTCAGGGCTGCAGTTGGTTTAATCTGCAAGAGCATCGAGTATGGCGGGCAGGGCAAAGCATTCAACAAGATCCACAAAGCGGCGCGGTCAGAGCACGGCAATTTCATATGTCTCGAGGACAGATGAGAGGCGGGAAGCATCCTGCCACGCAAGCTGCAGGTCATACAAGAAACTGGAATTCCCGCTGGACGTCTATGTATATTTCCTGCGGATTTGATATAGCTCCATGGCGTCGCGTACAACGTCGCCTAGTTCCTTGACGGTGTCCTTATCCCTGGGCAAGGTGTGGCCCTTGGCATGATCGAACAAAAATGCGTGGTCTGGGTCACAGACGTTGTAAAGAGCGAGTGATCCGTGAACGTATGGATCAAGTGAGCCAACTGCAACTGGCGATCAGTAAATTTACCAGACAATTCACGTGCAACCTGTGTGGGCAAAATTGAGCGACTCACTGATGTGGCAAGTCGGAATCTGAATCAGGAGCTCGGATTCATCGCTGAGGATCATGGCATGCGTGAAAGGGTCAACGGGAGGCCATCCACCAAAGAATATGGCATATCGAAACATAGGCTCAGTGCCGCGCTTCTGTGCCACAGCCTGGTCAAGCAAAAGGTAGGTGGCAGCGACCGTCGCCCCTTCGGAGTATCCGACTATGCCTTCAAATGGACCCCTCTCTTCGATGAGCCGGGCAAGATATTCCATGGCATTATTGACGCTCTTGTGGGCCGTCGCAATGTTCTCCTTCATTAGTTCTCTCATGGTGTCTTCTGGGGTTTCGCATTCGGGAAAATCGCGGATTCGATCCAAGACGTCGTCTTTGTTGGAAGACTCGACGTCTTCATCTGGCTCCATGAAGCGATAGTGTGGCGGTTGACCGAAGTAGTCTTCAAAGCCCTCTGGCGGGACTGCCACACATGGCCCATTGATGAAGTGAAACGTTGCCGTACCGTCTTGTGTCAGCTCTTTGATGATTGGAGCTGTCTACTGTTAGCGCCATAGGCACCACCAGAATAATACCGTTCGCTGTTGTACTTGCCCAGCTGAACCTGAAATTTCTGATGCGAGGTTAGCTATGGATTCAGCAAGTCCAGGTTCGAGCCCACAAGTCTTACATCAGAGCTCCCGTACGCTCCTGGGAGACAGAGAAACCGCATATTGAACTGATGATGACTACAGATCGCAATTCATGTCGTTATTGTCGATCATAGTCAAGTCAAGGCAAGATGGCTACCATCGGTACCTGGATATGGAACGACCTTCATTTTATCATGAGCCCAGTTTGGTTCAACGGAGACTTTGGGATCGGCGTGGGCCTCGTGCTTCGCCATGCTAAAGACGACGCCCCGCACTCGTGTCGTACATACATGTGAAGATAATACGCATGGTCCAGGAACCCCTTCAAGTGTCGGAGTCCAAAGTTCTACCGGAACAATTTACACGGGTAAATTCAGATGGTGACGAGAAAGTCCAAGTGGCTCCTTCACAGTCATTAATGAAGTGTTTCATTGTGATTCTGTGTGACATAAAAAGAGTGTTCTGGTGACAAACCATTGGGAGGAATGGTCTTAGAGATGGATGACATGAATTGAGCAGGGGATTGCCAAGTCGGCACAATGGATGAACCAGGGAATCTCGTCGGGTTGGGAGTCTCGGGCCTGTGGGGGCAGATTAGACGAGACCCGGGGAGTGATCACGGCAATCCACTCAAGATTGAATCGATTGAAGAACAGGTATCGATAATGCAGTAACTCTGCATCGGTGGGTATGATTCTGGCCAACCAGTTGAAGAGTCGCTGCAAGAGGAGCACCTGGGCCAAAGGCACGCGTCTGAGTAGAGGGCCAGGGGCGGTACTTGCGGTGGTACACACACACAGTGACATACTGAATATATACATACATATGTATGTACCTGCATGAGGAGGGACGTCAGATGTATCGCCTCAAGTACCTAAGGAATCAAGATCGATCCCAAGCGCACAAGTTGGACGGATCACTATAGAGGAAGACATGCATTCTTATCGCGAGGACCCACCCGACGTTCAGGGTATGGAATCGGACATTTTGGGATGATACTTGACAACCTCACATGTTGGATCCGCCTAGTCCCCGAGTACACGCGAGAACCGCGTCTATAGTCAGGGGTAGCCATGATTTGGGTGGTATTGATGCGACGCCACAGCGCGTCCCGCGGCCCGCCTGAGATCCTACCCACGATGTTTCTTTGAACGTCGTGCCATTAGCCCTGGACGTATTTTGCGCTCTGAGCCTTGATAATTCAAGATCTACGGTCCAAAGGCGACCGAGAGCAGACGAAAAGAACTTTATTCTTCTCAGAAGGGACTCTTCCTTCCGTCATACAATATGGACCCGCGGGCCGACTCGTCGGTGCTGAGGCCACACCATGAGCGTCGGCGTTGGGGTCTCATCGCATGGGAACCACGACGATCTCAGCAGAAGTAGTCTAGACCGACGTTCGATACCCCATTTGCGTTCTCCTTGGATTCTTGCAAAGAACGGTTCGGTGTTATGTGAGGCCATCATAGGGCGGATCATGGCAAACAGGCCACAAGATCACTCGCAGTGCCGTATATAAGCAAGCAGCTGCAGCCGTTCTCACAAGCAGATGGACAATCAGCCTTACTCAAGACCCCAAATAAGCTTTGAAGTGCCTTTTCCAGTCCTTGGCAATGGCACCCATCGCCTTCACGCCCGAGTCTTCCACCGGCAGCCCTGCTTCTGAGGCTGCCCAACACTCGCGAGTTTGCCCCGGAAACCATGCTCATGGCGTTCATGAGGGACACACGAACGGCCACGGCACCAATGGCTTCCGAGATGATACTGCGCGCGAGCCAATCCAGCAAATCGCCATCATTGGTATGGCGTGTCGGTTCCCGGGAAACGTTTCCAGTCCCGCTGAATTCTGGGAGCTGCTGTCGCGCGCAAGGACAGGATTCACGAGCATACCAGAGCGTCGATTTGACACAGAAGCGTTCTACCATCCAAACCCGGGAAAGGCGGGCACCTTCAACGCAGTTGGTGGGAATTTCCTCGATGTTGATCTAGCTGCCTTCGACGCGCCATTCTTTGGATTGACGGAGAAGGAAGCCATTTCGATGGATCCTCAACAGCGACTCCTTCTTGAGTGCACATTCGAAGCCCTCGAGTCAGCCGGGATCCCGAAACACATCGTCGTTGGTCAAGATGTTGGCGTGTTCGTGGGTGGATCGTTTCCTGAATACGAAGCCCAGTCTTTTGGTGACAGCGATACTATCCCCATGCACGAGGCTACTGGTACTTCGCGCCTGTCCAAAGTTTTCCCTCCCTGATTCACTAAACGAATATAGGTTGCGCATACGCCATGCAGAGCAATCGAATCTCCCACTTCTTTGACTTGCGAGGTCCCAGTTTCACAGTCGACACGGCTTGTTCGTCCAGCATGGTTGCGTTACACCAAGCTTGTCAAAGTCTTCGTGATGGTGAATCCAACATGGCTCTTGTTGGTGGGTGTCATTTAAATATGCTGCCGGAGTTTTGGATCTCCTTCTCTACTTGCAGGTGTGTGATCAGCTTCAAATGTCCTCTTGTATGTAGCCACTTACAACGGAGACAGACTACTCTCAGACTCTGGCCGGTCTATTGCCTTCGATGACAGAGGCACTGGATTTGGTAGAGGTGAAGGCTGCGCAGTAATTGCTTTGAAACCTCTGAGTCAGGCGATGAGAGATGGCGATCCAATCCGTGCCGTCATCGCTAGTACTGGTATCAACCAGGATGGCTGGACAGCGGGCATCACACTTCCAAATGGGGAAGCTCAAGGTATGTTGGGATTCGTGTTTCATGTGATGACGGTACACCTGAAGTTGACAATAAAGATAGAGTCTCTCATTCGACGGATATACAGCAGAAACAACCTGAATCCGGACGATTGTGGATTTGTTGAAGCGCACGGCACAGGAACAAGAGTTGGTGACCCTATCGAGGCTACCGCGCTTCACAATGTTCTAGGTCAGAATAGATCAACTCGAGATCCCCTCCTTGTTGGGTCGGTAAAATCGAATATAGGCCATCTCGAAGCAGCGTCAGGTATGTGCTCCAGCAAGCCGATTGGGAGCAGCTTCTGACGAGCCTCGCAGGTATTGCTGGAGTTATCAAGGCCGCCTTGATGCTGGAACGAGGTTTCATCTTACCGAATCACGACTTCAAGCATCCGAATTCCAAGATCCCCTGGATAGACTGGAATATGAAGGCAAGTCGGCCATTCTACCGTAGATGTGAAGCTTAAGGCGTCTTCTAACCAGCTCGCCAGGTGCCATCAATGCAGCGTCCCTGGCCACGAGGAAAGCGTTTCATAAGCGTGAATAACTTCGGATTCGGGGGCACGAAGCAAGTACCGTCCTTTCCCACTCGGAACAAACCTCACCCTGAGTCACAAAGACACCTTGCGACCGCTACACTTCATATTCAGTACCACGTGTCTAATGATGAGCAGTGGACACGCCGTGCTCGAAGCGGCACCTCCCAAGCCAAAGCTCGACAAGCTTGCTATTAGTTCGAAGGAAATGGGAAAATCAAAGAAGCTGTTTGCGCTCACTGCTAGTGACAAGGCAGCTCTCGGAAACGTACAGGAAAGAATCGTGGTATACCTGGAGCAAAGACCCGAGGTCTTCCAATCGGGACTCATGGCTAATCTGGCCTATACGCTGAGCCAGCGGCGGTCACATCTACAATGGAGGACCGCAGTTCGGGCTGAGAATTCCTTTGAGCTCATCGAGACCCTAAACAGCAAACAGGTCACTGCCGGAAAATCCGGTGACCCTCTCGGAGTCGGATTCGTCTTCACAGGCCAAGGAGCTCAGTGGCATGCCATGGGAAGAGAACTATATCAACACTACCCTGTCTTTGCGAGCAGCATTGATCTGGCAGATAGATGCTTAGTAGCAGCAGGAGCAGAGTGGTCTCTAGTCGGTGAGCATACGGATATTTCTCCCGTGAAGCAGATGTTGGGCTAACCCTCTGTAAGAGGAACTTCATCACGACGCACAATCATCCAGACTTGGCGAGGCGCATCTCTCCCAACCGTGCTGCACGGCACTTCAGTTGGCGTTGACTGACCTTTTGAACTCCTGGGGTGTCCGCCCTGTGGCTGTGGTCGGACACTCTTCGGGTGAGATAGCGGCAGCATATTCAGCCAAAATCATCTCATTTGATGCTGCCATGTCGATTGCGTATCATCGCGGCCGCCTCATTCCGGTCCTCAAGGACAGGTACCCAGATCTCAGAGGCCGCATGATGGCTGTCGGCGGCAGCGTCGACGAACTGCAGCCAATGATCGAGGGTCTTCACGAGAAAGAAGCGAGGATCGCCTGCTATAACAGTCCCTCTAGCCTCACGATCTCCGGAGATGAGACTGCGGTAGCTGAGCTGGAGCAGATCTGCGCGGAGAGACAGATGTTCAATCGGAGGCTTGTTGTGGATACCGCATATCATTCTCACCATATGAATCTCATCTCCAAGGATTACAGGCTGTCAATGTCCAATCTCGCCCTACCCGGCAGCTCAGCAGTCAAGTTCTACTCTTCGTTGATGGGTCATCTCATCGACGGCACCGAGCTCGCTTCACAGTACTGGGTCGACAACTTGACCAGTCCTGTGAGATTCTCCGAAGCGGTGCAGAGCATGCTGGAACCGACAGGCGAACATCTGACTGGCGTCAACATGCTCACTGAGATAGGGCCTCATTCGGCTCTGCAGGGCCCTTTGAAACAAGTCCTCAAGGCCGTGGGCGGAGCGGCTGCCAAGATACCCTACGCATCTGCTCTCGTCCGGAAGCAAAATGCTGTTGATACCGCCCTGGATCTGGCTTCGACGCTTTTCAAGAGGGGCCTGCCTCTGAACTTCGAGGCCATCAATTTTCCAAAGCCCTTGGCACAGCATCCCATTCTGCTGACAGATCTCCCGAGATACCCATGGAACCACTCTAAGCGCTATTGGCACGAGCCTCGGTTTTCAGAAAAGCACAAGCACCGGAAAGCACCGAGAAGTGATATCCTCGGAGTGGAAGCTACCTACTCCACCGACCATGAACCGACCTGGAGGAATATCATAAGGCTGGACGAGCTCCCTTGGCTGCGAGATCACAAGATCCAGTCCGTCAACGTCTTCCCTATGGCCGGTTTCATTGTCATGGTATTGGAAGCCGCCGTACAAAAGGTAGCCAAGAGCGGAGCCATCGCGGATATCTTTGAGCTTAGGGATGTCTCAGTGGCCAGACCTCTTGTTCTCACTGATGAAGACGTCGAAGTGACGCTTCAACTTCGCCCGTGCCGAGAAATCATTCCCGCCAATACCGAATCCTGGGACGAGTTCCGCATCTGCTCCTGGTCGAGTGCACAGGGCTGGACTGAACATTGCGTCGGCTCGATCTCGACCAAGCAGACAGAGCACAACCAGGTCGACGCCGAGAGACAAAGTCAAGCCATCAGAGCTTCATTACAATCCGTTCTCGAGTCTGCACAAGGGCCAAGTTCTGTCATGGCCAACAGCCACAAGCTTTATAGCCAGCTGTCTGACATTGGCGTTAACTACGGCCCGATGTTTCGAGGCATTCTGGACTGTCAATCGAGTGGGACCTCATCGACCGGACGAATCGCCGTTGCCGACACTGCAAATGACATGCCGAACAATTACCTAGCTAGTCCACTGATCCACCCCTCCGCTCTGGAGGCCATCATCGAGATGTACTGGCCAATCCTAGGGGCAAACAACACCAACACAGTCTATCTACCGTCCTCTGTGTCCAGGATCGTTTTCTCAGCGCAAGTATTCGATCTTGCAAAGGAGCCTGGAAGTCTGCTCAGGGGCTACTGCAACGGCCACTTTAATCTCGAGACACCGGCGCCAACGGAGATGCTCGTGTACGCCGCTGCTGATCACGACGCCATGAAACCTCTGATTACCTTTGAAGGCCTCGTCGTGTCGCCCATTCTGGACACGGACTTGACAAGTGATACTCTCGTGGCCAGGGAGCTGTGCTTCAAGATGGACTGGGAGCCCATCCTGCGACCGCTAGACTCTGCATATGGCAC
Organism: Dendrostoma leiphaemia; assembly: GCA_026120015.1. Classification (NCBI taxonomy): domain Eukaryota; kingdom Fungi; phylum Ascomycota; class Sordariomycetes; order Diaporthales; family Erythrogloeaceae; genus Dendrostoma; species Dendrostoma leiphaemia. The sequence continues at coordinate 98,241 of JALRMF010000088.1, forward strand.
CGCCAACGGAGATCACACCGACCTGGGAGACAGCCAAATCGTCATCGTGCATGACGCTTCTGAGCCTCAAGTTCTCGTCGCAGCCTCATTGTCGGACGAGCTGGAGCGCCTAAACGGGACACGTCCCGACGCTGGGCAACTCGAGGTCGCAGATGTCGCCGGAAAGATCGTCATCGTTCTGATGGAGATTGACCAACCCCTTCTATCAAATCTGTCATCGGAACGATTCTTGGCGCTCCAAAGGTGCATTGCATCCTCTGATGGCGTTCTTTGGGTTACTCAGGGTGCATGTGGAAAGTCGCAATCTCCACATGCCAACATGGTCACCGGCCTCAGCAGATCGATCCGCTCCGAAAATGCGATGAGATTCGCCACACTCGACTTGGATGCTGAACCGCCCCTCTCCCAGGAGATGAGGGTTGGAACCATCGTCGAAGTCTTCCGCGCGGTTTTTGGACCCAACCCACGGGCCATGGGCGAGCGCGAGTTCATGGAAAGGGACGGACAACTTTTCACTCCTCGGATCATCAATGATGAGGCGATGAATGAGTATGTCCACAAGCAGGTCAATCCTTCAACCGCCGAGCCCACCTTGTTCGGTGATGCAGGCCGCAGACTTCACTTGGCTCCTCCGACCCACGGCTTGCTGGAGAGCCTGCACTTCACGGACGACACGTCAGCGGACCAGGTGATTGGCTTGGATCAAATAGAAGTTCAAGTGAAAGCAGCAGCGGCTAACCATGGCGATGCTATGGCTTTCAAGGACCATTTCAAAGGGCCTCTTGGGATCGAAGCGAGCGGGGTTGTCACCGCCACCGGCTCTGCTGTCGCCAGTCTCAAGGTAGGCGGTCGAGTTGCTGTGCTTGCTCGAGGCGTCTTTGCATCCCACGTCCGAACAAGTTTGAGCAATGTTTTCGCGATCCCAGACGGAATGTCATTCGAGGCTGCGGCTTGTCTGCCTCTGGCCTACTGCACGGCTTACCTCGGTCTCATCGAGCAGGGTCGCATTCAAGAAGGCGAGACCGTGCTGATACAGGAGGCTTCGTCGCCGCTCGGCCAAGCGTGCATTACCCTATGTCGCGCCGTCGGCGCGAGACCGTTCGTCACTGTCCACGGCCCTGAGGAGAAGGAGTTGCTCATGGCCGAGCACAACGTATTGGAAGACAATATCTGGTATGACGGCGACTCCTACTTTGGGAAGGCCATTCTCCAATCAACCAATGGCGTCGGGGTCGATGTAATTGTCCAATCAACCACAACACCATGGACAATTCAGCAGGGGTTCTGGGAGTGCCTGGCCAAGTTTGGTCGCTTCATCCGTGTCAACGAGAGATGTCTGACCTCGACGAAGCAAGTGAACTTGCCACGTCCCGATCTAAACATCAGCTACTTCTCTGTGGACATCTACGGTTTGATGGAGTCGAGACCCAAGGCTATCGAGCGGTTGCTGACGAGCATCGCTCAACTATTGAGATATGGCAAGATCCGTCCGGTCTCTCGCGTGCCTACTGCTCGATTTTCTGAGCTAGGGTCCGTATTCAAGGGGCTACAGTCCTCGTCCGCTCGGAGAAAAGTGGTCGTCGTGCCGTCCGATGATGACGTGGTTCTGGTACGTTGATTAGCAAAGTCTACGAAAGTCTGTGATCTGATAATGACATAGGCAACAACTCCTGGCACGAGTCGTAATTGTCTGAAGGACAATGCTACTTACATGCTCATCGGGGGGACTGGTGGTCTGGGCCGGAGCATGACCAGGTGGTTCGTGGAGAAAGGTGCCAGATACATAGTCTTGGTATCTCGCAGCGCTTCAGTCACCGGCAAGACAAAAGAGCTCGTCGAGAAGATGGGTGCGCTGGGTGCGAAAGTTATCGTCAGAAAATGTGATGTTGTCAACAGGGAAGAGGTTGAGAAGCTCATCTCAAGCCTAGCAGACTTGCCACCAGTCCGTGGTATAGTGCACGGCACCATGGTACTGAGAGTAGGTTTAACTTCCCAAGGGTTGCCATCATCTGCCTCCCATTACAATAATTATTGGCTGACCGGTTTCAGGATGTCCTTTTTGAGAAGATGACTTTCGAGGACTACCAGGACGTCATCAACGGAAAAGTTCACGGAGCATGGAATCTCCATCATGCTCTCGCCGACACGCCTTTGGACTTTTTCGTCGCGATTTCTTCGGCAGCTGGTGCCGTTGGAAACAGTAAGCTTCGCGTCCTGATTCAGTTGAGAGCCTGTGGGTGCTGACACAGATTCAGGAGGCCAAGCAGCGTATGCTGCAGCAAATTGCTTCCTCAATGCGCTCGTGCAGCACCGCCTTGCTCAGGGGCTACCTGCCGCGTGTCTCGACCTGACGATGGTGTCGGACTCAGGATACCTCGCCGAGAATGCGCAGAAGCTGGCAGAGACTGCTCGCAATCTTGGCAGCGACAGCATCTGCGAGGCCGAGGTGCTAGCGCTGCTGGGCGCAGCCATCAGTGGCCGCCTGAAGGAGGCCTGTGATAACCACACCATCACTGGAATGCGCATCACGCCGTCCATGCAGCCCTTCTGGACGAGCGATGCCAAGTTCAAGCACCTTCGCTCCGCCATGGAGAAGGCTGCCTTGACGGACGCGGCAAACACGACACGTGCTGCGGTGATCTCCTTCAACGCCGCGCTGAAGGCGGCCAAGACGCAGCACGAGGCGGAAGATGTGGTGTGCTCTGGTCTTGTAGACAAGATCTCCTCAGTCTTGATGTTGGAGGCTGAGGACATGGACGTCCAAAGGTCTCTATCACACTATCCTCTGGACTCGCTGGTGGCCATCGAGATTCGCAATTTCATCACCCGCGAGTTCGAGGCTAACATGCAAGTCCTGGAGCTGCTTTCAAGTGGCTCTATCACGACACTAGCTAAGGCGGTGTGCGCGAAGAGCAGAATTGTTTCTTTGTCTTGACTGGAAGTTCTGACACAAAATATATCTACCTCGGGTAAGGATGGACGTTGGCGCCGTTTCACGTTACTCCCGCGTTTGTTACCACTTTTTCCTTCGTCAGCCCTTCTGTATATTCTTGTATTCTGAGTTTCGCACATAGATCAGATATCTCTCTTGCAAGCTTAGTATGAACCCTTCCTTGGCTTGATGCCTCCGAGGCCACACCGCCCTTCCCCTTTCCCGCCTGTTTCGCAACAACATCAGAAGTAATCTAGAAGCAACTCGTGTGTTGCAATGACCAAGATGTTCGGTCAGCATCGCTTCCTCCTGTCCGCGTCGACATCTATGCCTCCTCTTATTATCTCGGCACCATGGACTCCGCAAATGTCCTTGTCACCAGCATGGGCTGTAAATGGAAGCGACACCAGCGGCATAGTGCTATGAAACGGGTCCAAGTATAGCCCAATACATTGTATGTTACCACGAGTAATGGTTGATGCAGTATTGAATCTGGCCAGAGGCCAGCGACATTGGTGCTTGTATATACGTCGCCTACGGCTAAAGACGTCGTACCATGTATTCAGCACTTCCATATACAATCGACGGTGTTGCGGCCCGTGGTCGAAAGACCCTCATTCACGGGTAAATTGGACAGGTACCAACACCTGCATGCTGCATGCTTATCACATGATTTAGAAGAAACGCACGGTGTCGCAGAGAAGTTACCAGCATCTACATGCTGCAAGCTTTTATGACGTAATCTAAAAGAAACACACAGTGTCGCAGAGCATGCTCTTGGGAGGACAAGATGTCTTTGTGCTTGAACTTCTTAAGTAAAGTGAAGTGCAGCATCTGGTGTCCCCATTTGGCATTCCGACAGCAGCATGCCACCCACCAGCGACGTGTCAAGTGAATTTCTAGCCACTAGGTACTGATGGCGGCTTCTTCACTGCACAAGAAAAAGATTCTTCTCCTTACCAACGCCGAGCGCGGCCAAGCCAACGTCTTTCTGGCAATCACGGACGCACTTCTTCACCCAGACAAAAATGTTGAGATCCACTTCGCCTCGTTCGCCGACGTCAAGACATGTTTCGACGCCACGATCGAATTCGCCCGCAGGACCTGCCCGCACGCCGCCGAACATGCACAGTTCCACCGCCTCCGGGGCCTCAGCATGAAGGCCGCGTGGAACCGTTCCGAGGTCGTCGGTGGGGACGGGCAGCCGGGCTTGAAAGGCTGGAGCCTGTTACACCGTGTGACACTTCCGTGGACGGGGCCCGAGTTTGCCGAGATTTTTGACAGCGTGATCGAGGTCATCGAGAAGACGCGGCCGGACGCCATAGCTGTGGACCCTTGCCTGGCCCCTGCATTGACGGCTTGCCGGCATCTGGGAGTCGAATTCCTTGTGCTGAGCCCGAACACGATCAAAGACTTTGCTCTGCCATCACAGCCGAACTTGGCCTCGTTGTGGAAGTACCCATGGTCAGTCTGGAGTACTCTACAGTCTTCTTCACCTGTGCAAGGACGTGGCTTTCTGACACCCTTCAGCATCGGTACAGGTATTCCATTTCCAGTACCACTGTTGCTAGTCCCTTTGAACTTTTTGTTGGGTTTGATGTCTGTCCTCCTCGGCATCAAGAACACTCCCAGAAATGAGATCACTCAATACTTGCGAGAAAACCGTGATCCTGCTCCGGAGCCTCTCACATTGCAAGGCCTTGTGATGACTCGAAGCCAGGACATCAAGATTCTGGTCGCCAACAGACTCGAGCTCGAGTATCCCTTGACGAGAGTACCACCACAAATCATTCCCTGTGGGCCTATGATACGCCCTTCGAAACCCCTGCTCGAGTCCGATCCAAGCCTCTCCAGCTGGCTTGATCGAGGCGCGACAATTTACATCAATCTCGGAACACACAGCAAAACAACAGAGGATGCTGCTGTTGAGATGGCCATGGCATTGAAGGGTGTCTTGGATGAAGCAAGGTCCTGGTCAGGTCGCGAGTTGTCTGAACTACGCGTACTGTGGAAGTTGGTTCCGGATGGCTCGGAAATTGAAAAAGACATTCACGAGCCCCAGGGCCGCATACATGGTATCCTCGGCCGATACCTGGATATGGACATAATACGTATTGTACACTGGCTGGATACCGAGCCATCCGTCATCCTCCAACACCACAATGTCGTCTTGTGCGTACATCATGGGGGCGCAAACTCCTTTTTCGAGTGCGTCAGGTATGATTTCACACCTTCTGCTTTGTTACACACCACCTGACTGATTTTCCCAAGTGCTGGAAAGCCGCAGGTAATTCTCCCATGCTGGCTTGACACGTTCGACTTCGCGAACAGGGCCGAGTTGGCGGGCATCGGCCTGTGGGGAAACAGACGGCACCGGCCGGAATGGAAGGCGGTTGAGCTCGGCCCGATCATGAGGGAGATCCTTCTAGGCTCCAAGTCACAGGCTATCAGAAACCGGGCTCGAGAGATGGCGCAGATGTGCCAAGAGGGAGGCGGCGGTAGATTTAGAGCTGCTCAGATTCTTCTCGAGGAGTGTGAGTCTGGTTGCTGACGACTATAACCATGACTGGCGGTGGTCAATTTCATTCGCACACTCTGACGAGATGGAATCACACAATTTCATGTCATCCGAAACCAATACATTCGAATTCGATGCTCAAGTCTCAACCCCCTAGGTAGACACCCGAATCACAACCTTTCCAAAATGTGATCCATCTGCCAAGAACCGCAAAGCCTCCTTCGCTTGGTCGAATTCAAAGACACGATCGACGACCGGTCTGATCTGGTGTGTGGTGTAGAACTCGCACAGCTCCTCAAACCGGTCTCTCGGCCCGTTGAAGATGCCCTTGAGCGTCACCTGGCGGCTGAGCGCAAGGACGTTGATGTTGGTCAGATCGCCCTGCGGGTCGTCCCTCTTCCCCGTCACGTAGCCGATGCTGTTGATCACGCCGCCGAATGCGACACAGGCGAAGGACTTGCGCAGCGTCCCAGCGCCCCCGATCTCGAATATGACGTCCGCCCCGTTGCCGCCTGTGATTTCCATGACCTTCGCCTCCCATTCTGGGCTCGTGCGGTAGTTGATGACGTGATCGGCGCCCAACTCTTTGGCACGTGCCAGCTTTTCGTCGGAAGACGATGTGACGATGGCTATGCGGAGGCTCTGTCAGCTTCCACGTGTCGAGAGCCACCGTGGGCGAGTCGAATCGAGGGGCACGATGCATTCAATGGAGATGGTGAGAGGGGAGAGGGGAGGGGAGGGGACTCACTGGTCGCACCACCTGCTTTGGCAATCTGCATCCCACTGAGGCTGACGCCTCCAGTGCCCTGCACCAAGACAACTTCTCCTTTCCCGCCAGGCTGGCCCAAAGGTCGGAGACCGTTCAGTGACATCCAAGCCGTCACAGCCGCGATAGGAAGGCAAGACGCCTCCTCGTCAGACATGTAGTCCGGTGCCTTGACCAAGCCCGCCTCTGAGAACACGCGATAGTCCTGCAGGACGCCCTCCAGCGGCAGGCCCAAGCCCGAACCCACATGCTCTGCTTTCATCGGCCCGGTCAGATGTGTCTGGGCAAATGCACTCATGACGCGGGCGCCGGTCTGCCAGAGTGACACGCCGTGGCCCTTAGCCACGACCTCTCCGCACATGTCCGAGCACAAGACGAGGGACGAGACAGCCCCGCCGTCGATGCCCTTGTGGTGGTTGTAGAGGCCCGTAGCCACTGCATAAGCGTCAGCGTGTTGCTTTGCCTCGAGATTCTTGGTTCATAAGAGGCCCTGTCCTCACCCTCGGTGTCGCGGTAGTTCAATGAGACGGCCTTGATCCGGACCAGCACCTCGCCGTCGCCAGGCTCCGGCACCGAAGCGACCGTCTGCGAGATTCTGTCGAGGCCATCCTGGCGTGTTTGCCACTGTCGATTCTTTTCAGCCATCTTTTATATGTTGGGCCTCCCAAGTCATCTGGGCAAGTAGTAAGTGGTCAACAGGACTGAAGACTCGAGATAACTTGCCGCCCGTAGAGACGTACTTATCGGGATCGATGCCAAGGCCATTTCTGATTTCTAAGCCATTCTGTCTGCATCTTGCCGCGACTTGCGGCTTCGCATAGGCAGCACAAGAGCATCTGTCCAATGATGGCGTATAGCAGGACCCGTTGCCCCCGTCTTCCCGTGGATGCTATGACGGGGCTTGCCGAGATACGGTATATTAGTGACGTTGTGTCTTCGAGCAGGTGGGTCCACTGGCAGTACTGTACACTTGCAGATTACACGCGCGCGCCCTTGCATGCACGCTTGCGCACGGCGTGTGACCGGCGCTACGTAATTCCTTGCGGGGGATTGGCATAGCGGTGTCACCACTTCGGTATTGACTGGAGTAGTTTCATCCCGAAGATGGCCTTAAAAACTAAGCACATTCCCTACTTGCCATGTCGTTGTCGTTTACCGTCTTCCGCAAAATGTGTAAAAGGTCATACCCTTTTCGCTCGGATCGACATCAGGCTCCTGGAAGCACCTATAGAGGCCCCGGGAGCTGATGGAGACAGCTTGCCTTTCATGGCTGCGCAACCGGAGGTCAAGTTCTTCGCGGGTCTCCGTCGCATTTGACTCTGAGACCAAAAACATCCTAACAACCCACAATGAACTGTAGGGACATTGCCCAAGCGCCGCGGAGACTAGCGGGCAAGACAAATTCAAGATGCGTACGGGGCACCTAATCACGGATGCCAAGACTGAAGCGGCCCGGGCTCGGGGACGACAGAGCCAACCCCGGGACCGGCCGAGCCTCGACGACTGCCGATCGGCAAGGCTGACGACCCGTTCCCCTGCAGGCTGTCAATGCGAGGAAGGAGTAGCCTCGGGAGAGTCCGGTCAACTGTCCACGATAGAACGGCATTGGTGTTGCCGCCATGATTTTTTGATGCACGGTAGAGTACCAATAAGGAATTCATCAACACAGGCTTTTCCATTTCTTTTTCTGTGGCAGGAGGTATTTTTGGGCCGCGCCGGGGGGGGCGGGGGGGGGGCGCGGGAGCTGATAGCAAGCATGCTTGAGCGCGTGGTAGCTTTGAGGTTCTTGGAGCGCTTCCCGATGGTGGATCATCTTTATTGCCTGCAGGCTGCCTCAGCAATAAACTATGGGGTCGAGTGACTCGAGTGGAAGGACGAGGTTATTGACCACGCCTCATCTCTTACTTCCGTGTGCTCCTTCCTTCTCGACCATCCTCTCTCCCAGCAAAGTACCCGATCTCGTGCGATCGCACTTTGGGTGTCATTTTCTCAGCACAACTGGCATCCAAGCTAAACCAAAATCATCAACATGGCGCCAGAAAGAAAACTTGTCACCCTCCGCAAGATCACCCACCTCCGCCGCATGCAAGGTGCCATTTACAAACGGTACGAAGTCGCCACCGTCGGCGGTGGGTGGACCGTGGTCGTCTACCGCGGCGACTTCCAAGTCGGCCAGCTCGTTCTCTACTTCGAGATCGACAGCTTCATCCCTGCAGCCAACGGCCGTTTCAGCTGGGAGATCATGGACTACCTGACTGACTTTGGCGGTGAAAAGGGCTACCACGTCCGGTCCCAGATGCTCAACAAGCAAATCTCGCAGGGACTTGTCCAGCCCGTGGGGGCGATGCCCGAGGTCAAGGCCCATCTGCAGGAGCTGCAGGCGGTGCACGGCACGGAGAAGGGGACGAGGATGGCGATGGAGGTAGCCTTCGAAGACATGATCGGGGTCAAGAAGTGGGAGATCCCCTTCGAAGCCCAAGGACAAATCCTTGGCCGCGTGCCTTCTTTCTTCCCTCGGCCGGCCAGCGAGCGAGTCCAAAACATCCCCGACCTCTTTACGAACAAGCACCTCGACGAGGTGTTCCAGGTCACGGAGAAGCTCGATGGCGTGTCCATGACCGCCTACCGCGTCGCGGCCGGCTCGAGGTGGTACAAGTCCCTGCCCGCCCTGCCCGCCGGCTCGCCCCGGGCATCCCGCGACGCGCGGGCTGGCGTCGCCAGCGCGAGCAAAGACCTCGACGAGAGGGGCAGCGACGTCTACTGGCAGGCTGCCCAGGACCGCGGCCTCCCTGCGCGGCTGGACGAGGTCGGACTGGAGAATGTTGCGGTCCAGGGCGAGCTCGTCGGCCCGACTGTCAAAAACAACAGCATCGGGTTTCCCGACGACGCCAAACACGAGTTCGTGGTTTTTCAAATCTTCGACGTCGACAAACAAGAATACCTCAGGTCCGATGTGGTGGTGGAGATCTGTGCGAGGATGGACCTGCCGCACGTCCCTGTTCTGGGGTACTTCAAGCTGCGAGATTTTGCCAGGAGCGTCGACGAGATTCTTGCCAAGGCTGATGGTGTGGGCACGCGGGGCCAGACGAGGGAGGGATTTGTGCTGAAGAGCATGACCTCGAAGGAGGATTTCGCATTCAAGGCCGTCTCGAACAGGTGGCTTCTAGAACAGGGCGAGTAGAAGCTTTCATCCATGCCGCCCAGATCAATTAACAGACATCGTATCGAAAATGAGATTGGTGTTTATCTGCCGAATAGAACCACTCAACGTGTGTGGTCATCTCGAGATGCCCAAATATGGCCCCGTTTGAATCACATTCGAATGGACATTCGTGGATGGGTGAGATATACGATGACGACCCGCATACGAGAGACTGAAACTGGTGCAAGTGAGGAACATTCAAGCAGACCTCATACCTTCTTCTGTGCCTTGATAATTTAGGAAGTCGTTTTAGAGAACGCGGGATGAGGGGCGGGGTGTTGGAAAATTAGAAAGAGTACCTAGGAAAAAAACCCAAGATGGCTGAAGATTTGGGTGGCCAGTTGACGTCCACGCGTTTGCGTACTGCCATCCAGCTTACCCCAGGGTAGCAACTTTAGGCACGCCCCCGACATCTACCAAACGACCGTCTTTCCACCGTGAGCCCGAACGACACGACTTTTTGCAACAATGCCTCCCAGCGTTCCGCGCTTATCGATACCCATTTACAGACGACGGTTTGCCCATACTTCGCCATAACCAGTCAAGTTACCCCCGGCCGTCCAGAAACCTGACGGAAGCCCCACGAGTCCAGCTGAGGGGTGGCTCTCCTTCGAATTCAGTAACGACCTGTTCTTTACCCCACGTCATCCAATCTACAATCTACAATATCTCACTTAACCGCCGATACTGATCCTTTGGACGCAAGCCGCACAGCACCTCGACACGCTACAGTATAGTCTACCGGCGCCCAAGACAATGGATACACGATCGACCCACCGAAGCACACGCAAGAGCCGCAGGGTGGCTGGGCAGCCAGCTGAAGGGGAGATGACCCAGGCGCGGCCGTCGACCAAGAAACGCGCAACCCAGGCAAAGGCATCGGCGAAAGCCCTCACCGACAACCACCCGCGGAGTAAAGCATCGAAAATCAGCGAGGAGACGACAGGACCACGAGAGCGAAGCCCCAGTGAACCAATCGTAGCCGAGCCACGCCAATCTGAGGCGACCGCACCAGTGAGCCTTCTCTTGGCAGAGCGCACCCAACCTAAGGCGACCACGACAGACGTTGCCACCAGGAAGTCGACAAGGACATCCACCAAAGAGTCCGCTAAGACAAGGTCATCGCAGGGGGACGGGCGCCTGGGTGACGACGCGACGGCTCAATCTGTCAAATGTGAGCGTCCGCAGGACGTCATTACTAATGAAGGTCATGATAGGTCGAAGGGAGGAGAACCAGCCAAGGAGAGGATCCTCACGAGAAGCTCGAGTCGACCTGCAAAGAGAGTTGCGAAGCCTGCCCCCAAAGCTGCGAAGCCGACCAAAGACTCGATTCAGCTGGAAAGCCCTCTCCCTCTCCCATTCCCAAAACTCAATACGACGCCTCTTATCGACGCACCGAGACCCAGAAAGTCGGTAGTCCCAACGAGAAGCTCGCTTCGGCTCAAGAAGCCAGCCGCCCGCGGTGATTCTCCGAAAGGACAAGACACCAAGGATGAAGGCTTGCCCCTCACCAAGCCCATCATAGCGACACTTGCACGTCATGTGCCCGCAGCGGCCGGCGGCTCGATCGCCGCTTCTATCGCTTCAGCTCAGACGAAGATCCACAGCGCGGTTGGGGCCGCGGCGCCACCAAAGTCAACAGGGCCGCGAGGCAAGAAGAGACCGAAAGGAGATATCTCGCCCGTCAAGCAAAGGACTCCACTTGGCGAGACGCAGGGAAGCTCCCCCGAGCCCAAGAGAGTTGTCAGTCTGGACAGGGCTGTGAAGAGCAAGACTGGCGCGTCGAACGACATCCTCCCTCCAACAGCTTGTTGGCGGCCCCGAACTCGCAGCGCCGCAGCCGCTCAGAACAAGCGGAATGCCGTTGTCGACGCGCAGAGTAATACGGGATGGCAGGGTCTTCTTCCTGTTACCCCTACACCCATCGTCTCGGAGGGACCCCACGTGGCGGCTGACGCAGCGACGCTCTCCAAGCAACCGGCCGCTGTCCAGGCAACGCATGAGATACGTGCGGCCGTCACCGAAGAGGGTCTGGATCACGACGACACAGATTCTTCCTCGAGCTCTCTGAGCTCGCTCGACTCTGTCCTCTTTGCTGACGTTAGTACCGGTCGTTTCGATACACCCATGGCCTCTCTGGAGCCTGTCAATGCTCCTCACGATGATGCTCCCTCCGAGACCTCCCAGAGATGTTTCTCTGCACGATCAACCTCTCCACAGTCGTCCGTAGGATCCGTCGAGACACGGCCTGCTAACGCGGTCGTTCTGCAAATACTCACGCATATCCCACACCTCAAAGACGACACCAAGTGCGCCAACTGTGGACTGCAGCCCAGCAGATATTTGGTCTGCGCACGCTGCCTGCGCAGTCGTTATTGTGGAAAGTACTGTCAGGTCTGGGATTGGAAGTTGCATGAGCTCGTCTGTGCCCGCTCGGACAACGCAAGGGACGAGGAGGTGGAGACACTTCAGCGGTGGGCCGAGGGCTTCTGGGAGGGCGCTGTGCAAGTGCTGAGAGAGAACGTCATCGACAGAGGAGATGGCCGTAGTGGCGTGATTCCGTTCGAGCCTGTAGGGCCTTTGGGCGCTGATCACATTGAGGGGGCCACTTGCCCAGGCGAGGCACATGGGACGAGCACAGAGGGTCAATCACGGGAGGCCTCGGGTCTGCTCGGTTCAGATATCGATTTGCAGCAGACGGTGGATGATGACGAGTTGGAGAGGGAAATGGCTTACGAGCATGATGATACAATGGATCATGATATTGAGGCGGCCCTCACTCTCTTGGGTGAGGCTGAGGTGGTCGCGGGAGCTGGCGACACGCGTGGAGGCGGAGAGGTCGGAGGCAGCCAGGTTGGTGTAACCCCTATCACAACACCAGAAGAGAGGAGAGCACTCGAAGACATGATCCCACCTTCGCCTCCCTCGATGTATTGGTCTCGAGCCATGGCACTGCACCTGGCGCAGGGAGGAGAGTTCGAGGCGGACCTGTTCGAGAAGCGAGGACAGGATCTTCGGGGACAGCAGAGTCCGTAGGGAGCACAGGCTGGTGTGTTGCGCACAGGGTGTTGGTCTTTACACGACTAGCGCAGGGAGTTTCAGACTGCAGTATATATTTTTTTTTCTTCCTTTTTTTTTCTTCTTTTCACATCCGATGGAATGGACGTAAGAGCAGCCGGCGTCCATTTCGTGATGGCGAGGTTGAGGATGGTATGGCATCTCGAGCCTGGTGCACTGACGTGGATTGACGTTCTTATGACCCCGAACCCTGGGCTTGGCTGCTTACGTCATGATGTACTTTTCCACTGACTGCAGATGTCCCTCCTTCAAAGCTCACCATGTACTCACCCAACTTGTTCCCAAACCCACCTCCACAATCCGTTCCAGTCAAGCACAGTGGCCATCGTCGGTTGAAAATCCAGAGCATATTGATGTATTCGAAAGGTACATGCTATGGCTTCTTTCCTACAGATGGCGCCATGTCAGCCAACACGTGGCATTGTTTGTCCCAGCCCTCCTCATGCAGCGTACTGCAGCATCATCCCACCCTCTTCAGGTTCTCGAGTGCCCCTCGACCCTCCATCGTCCCATCCATATTTACATCAGAATGTTGACCTCACGGGCCCATCATGCAAGCGCTGCATAGGAAGGCCCCTACCCACCGCCAACGACAAGCGCTTTTGCTGTCACCGTCCCGGACGACAACCGCCCAGATCTTTGAGAAACATTACCCGTCTCCAGAACTCCGAAAATACCACCAGCAATATCCCAGATGTTTCATGCAGTTTGCGACAAAGGAAAATCTGGCATCAAGATCATCTCAGGTCCTCCGGCTGAGGCGGGTTGTCTCCTTCTGGTCGTGGCTCGTCGGCTGCGACGGGCGCCTCGTGCTCTCGAGCCTCAGGCTCCACTGCCGCACGTTCTGGTACCGCAGGCTCATGCGCCGCCGGCTCTGGCACCGCGCCTGGCTGCCCGGGGAAGAGAGGCTGCTGCCCTTGTTGCTGTGTTAATGCCTTGAGGAATGCCTCCTGTTTCTCCTGCAGCTCCCGCGCCGCCCGCTGCACTTCCTCGATCGTCCTCCTCTGCTCCTCCTCGTTCATCAGAGCGAAAGCCGCCGTGTCCGCATCCCATTTCATCACGCAACCTACATCCCAGTTGCACTGCTCGACTGGGCCGTACGCAGGATGGTTGAACCGGGGGTGGCGACTGGGCCAGTTGCTGGCGTGGTAGTGGTGCTTGACCAAGGCGCCCCGCGAGTTGTGGTTGCCGCTGTCGCTGTGACCCTGTCCGGCTGCAAAGGCCTCGACGTCGAGGACCAGGACCCGAGACACGATCTTTGATTCGTCGAGATCATGGAATACGTCCCACGTTATCTCGGCTGTGCCCTTGGGTCGGTCGAGGTTCATCTGTTTGATGACCGCCTCGGTAAATGCAGAGGGCCCAGTGCCAGCGATGACTTGGTCAAAGTCCAGCACCACCTCCGAAACGGGAACATTCTGCTGCCTCGCGAGGCCGCCGAGCCAGCTCATGATGTTCTCTATCAGCTGCAACATCACCGGCAGTCCTGGTCGCGCCATGAACGTCCACTGGCAGAAAGATTGGGACTTCTTGCCCAATATAGGGTGGTTCCTGAAGTCGGGCTGGTCGATTTCCACGCCGATCACCATGTCGATGTCTTTTTCGTCGTACCGGTGATCGGGGATGAACCGCGAGACCGGCTTCAGTGCTTCGACATCGATGTCTGCATACACGCCTCCCTCGGCGTACATGACCATGTACCGCAGCAGGTCCGCCTTGATGATGGTCGCATTGATGTTGCGGTACATCTCGACAATGTCGGGGCGGTTGAGACCATCAGGGCCAAAGTGATACTCGACGTATTCCATGTCATTGGTGTCTGTGAGCACCTCATAGCGAAAGTCTGGGTTCTTTAGGAGCCACGTCTTGGCAGTCGTGCTGTCCCGTTCTTCGAACTGCAACGGATCTATCTTCCATGTCTGCCACACTTTCTTCGGAAAGCCTCGTGACACCCCTGCCCCCGGTGCTGATGAGAAGCGATTGTGCTTGCTGTTCCCTCCGCGTTTGAAGACGGGGCTGCCTCCCTTCGGCACCGCCACAGAGAGGAGATCGGCGTTGAGGATGAGGAGAATGAGGCAGACACAGGTGATGTATATGGGTATGACCCGTCTCATCTGTGTTGGGACGCGGTTCCTGAACTTGTGGGAAAACGCTGGGGAGGCTGGAGACCACGTGCCCACCGAGGACCGCGGTGACGACGAAGACGCGGGCGAGTACATGCTGAAGCTCCTGCGTGATGGCTCCCGGGTGGGAGACGTGCTTGAGATGAAAAGACCCTTCTCTTCGTCCATGCTGGCGGGCACTGCGGTGCTGCGTCTCGGTAGAGCCTGTTGGAGGAGAGAACTGTGCTACTGACGAGGGAGATAGGCTCTTAGAAATCAGGAGCAACCTGAGGGCATGGAATAGTCGAGAGACATGAGATATGAAAACAGGATGTCCCACCTACAAAAGATGCAGCATGGTGGAAAAGTTGGACAGGGGTCGGGTCGCAGGTGGGGGACAGGGTCACAACCTCACATCATAGCTCTTCAGCCATCACCGGGGGAGGCCCAGTTCGTCTCGGCGTGGGTGCTACCCCAGATTTCGCCATATCACGGCGGCATTCCTCCTCGATAGGGAAGGCCCCCTCTCGCTGCTGATGGACAACCGAGGTGCGGCGTCTCGTCCCTGACTCCGGGGGCGTATACAAAGTACATACACACGCAGATACCTAGCCACATGCACCAATACCGCACTATGCAGTGCGACCCAGCCCAACAACACATGCGCGCACACACAGACCCGACGGGGACTGACGTATGACAACTCGGTGGCCAGATGGAGACTGGACGAACCCGTCCTTGCGCCAATTGGCGAATGGCATATGTGCGGCGCCTCGAATGATTCCAGCTGGAAGCTACCACAGATACTTTCGCTCCGTGAATCGGGAGCTCCGAACTTGCACGCAAGCAGGCCTCAATACCACCGTGACAGCATGGCCGCCCATCCCTTCATCTGAGACGCATGGGCAGAAGGTCGGACGGAGAGCGTCCAGGGTGGTCTGCCGATGGTGACAATTGTTCGGAGCAAGATATTGAGCCAATCACTCATTACTTGTTGCTTGGTATACGGCTCCGATGGCCCGGGTCGAAGCAATTCAGATATGCAGGTGCCGGGAATGCGACCCCGATATCTTATTAGCCTCCAGCCAGGTTTTCCTTCAACTTACTTGTCCACCAACCGAGCCACATCATGATCACACTATCGCACGCTCAGCAGCTTCCCGCAAAAAGTATCGCCCGATCACAGATATCTCCTCGCAGCCGCGACGCGTGGTCGCTTTCCGAGCTTCTGCAAGCCTGACGACAGAGTTTGTATTGTCAATGATCGTCGATTACCCCGCCGCCCGGGCGGGCGTGTTGTTAGACGTTCTGGGCCCAGGCGAGGTCCGCGGACCGGGGGCACGTTGTGTATGGTGAGCTGCAGTACTACACACCTCGCAAGCTGAGTCTGTTCGATCCAGCAGGTTCCCATGCTGCCATGGTCTGACACGCCTGAGAAAGGATGCCCCTGGTCGGCGCGGCGTCGTCTAGTGCCGGGTGCGAACCCCATAAGCAGCGTCTACTTTGGAGATCATCCCCGTTCGGGCAGCGCTGCGCTCTCTCATTGGTTGCAAGTGGTGTGCTACGGCCGCGCCCCCGGGTTTCGTCCTACCGCACACATCGTGGCAGCTTCACGGGTCTGGAGGGGTACTCAGGTCCTGTGGCTGTCGTGATAGGAGCCACAGAAAGCTATACACGGCGCGCACTAGGCGGACGTTGCGACTAATTGGTTTGACAGGCAAGCGGCCGCTAAGAGTATTTCCGCCGCGGTCAGAGCGGTGTTGATCAGGGGTCACAACCAATCGTATCGCTGCTTCGATCCAGACTCCCCCCTCAACAGCCGCGGTATTGCAAGACTTTGAAGCATGTGCGTCTTGTTCCACCGATACCCTCAAACGTCCTGCGCCTTCGACGTCGGCCCATCTGGTCGATTTTGTGCGACGGATGGTCGGCGGCTGAGCCTCATGCCTGGTGGCCAGAGGCGACGTTCGCGGCCCGCCGTCGGGTCTCTGACCTTCCCTTTTCTGAAGTGAGCGAAATTCAAACGTCCCCGAAAACCGATTTGGCATCATGCGTGCAACGTCATCTATGTACGCAGCCATGCTGTCCCAACGCCGACTCTCCTATCTGCCTGCACAAGGCCAGACGGGCCTGACGGGCCTGACGGGCTCGACTCGCACAGCAGGACGGGACGTTCGGTAAGGCAGGGGAATGGCAATAATACGCATGCATAGTCATATGGGTGTGTTCGCCGTCCCCCGCTGCCACCCTGCATGCTGCAGAGGGACGGAGGGCTGACCGAGCCAAGATGTGGACAAATGACATGCTCAAAACAGCTAGCAGATGTGACCACCAAGATCTGTTGATCTCAACGTCATTGCTCTTCATTTCTCTTGCTTTATTCGGAGACCCTCTACGCCTGGATTCACCGTTGCCATGTCGAGACCTTGACCCGGCTTCCCAGTTCCCATCGGCGCCAAAGCATTGCCTTGTGCCTTGCCATCGACACAAAAGTTGTCAGCGTTTTGACAATCCTCATCACGCTACGCTCGTGGCTGCCTCGGCATGATCAAGATATCATACTTTGTCCAAGCCACACGAATAGGCCATGGTCGAGCCGCCTTCGCCCCCGCCATGTGAATCTCTTAGACACCAGCGTTTCTTGTTCATATCTCATCGTGCACCTGCCAGGATCATTCGGGTCACTAACGCCGGTGTGGTTGCATGTTGTGCTCCCCCGCAGAGCTCCCCGCATGCTTCGTGCCCACATCCAGGCACGACCCATCTTCGACCTCGGCGCTGAGGCTACATCAGCTTTATACTGCGTTGATCTCAGACCGGGAAATTTGGCTTGTGATTGTGCATGAGGTCAATCTCAAGTTCAGAGGCTTTCGACGGGTCTATCAGCCGCGTGCCACGACTATTCACATTAGTCTCTAGCCAACATCAAAGGGGAATACCACACACGAACGACTCCGGCTTGGAACGGAAAAATTACTACACAGTAGCAAGGTTCACGAGGTTGGATCGTGTCTCTCGCTACCTTTATATTGACGCACGACCAATTTTACCGCTACGCTGGCTTGGCAGCGTCCTCGCTTCAGTGGCATCGATGAAATCCTTTCTTAACAATCTATCGACAAGGCGGCCAGGCAGAGAACCACCTCCGCTGCCTATATCGATCCAGACTCAGGGTCTGGGCTTTGGTCACCTAGCGCAGTCACCAGCTTCTACTGCTTTCCCATCGTCGACACGGGAGAGCTTGGAAGACAAGATGGCGACAAAAAGTCGCGGGCTCGGCATCTTGGATGGAAAAGACTGGGATGATGTTGAAGACCTGGACTGGGAGGACAAAAGTTCATGGAAGCCTGCGAAGACGGTGGACTTGAGCCTCGCCTCGCCAGGCGTACTGCATTCCTCCAAGGCGAAACGGGCATTCAGACGCCTACGGTCGGCACTCTGGCCCAAAACCAAATCAAGCGCCCCTACGCCGTCGCTGCGACCGACAGCCTACCTTGATGGCATCCGGGGCTTTGCTGCATTCCTGGTGTACTGGCAACATCACGAGCTCTGGGCACACGACTTGAACGACAACCGCATCATCGAAAATGCTTGGGGTTTCGAAGGACACTTCCGTTTCGCCAGCTTCCCGGGGATCCGGCTCATGTTCAACGGCGGGCACTTCGCAGTCGCGACCTTCTTCATCATCTCGGGCTACGTCCTGTCCACGAAGCCACTCAGTCTCATCCATGCGGGCGATCAGGTCAAGCTCGCCGACAACCTCACCTCGCAGCTCTTCAGGCGCTGGATGCGGCTGTACATACCGCTGTTCGCCACAACGTTCCTCTACATGCTCACATGGCACGCGTTCGGCGGCCTGTGGATCCACGGCGCCAAGAAGCAGAGCAACATGCGCGACGAGCTGTGGATGTGGTACACGGAGCTCAAGAATTTCAGCTTCATCTTCAACATGGGCGGCGAGCCGTGGATTACCTACAACTTCCACCTGTGGAGCATCCCCGTGGAGATGAAGGGGTCCATTGTGATTTACACGGCACTTCTGGCTTTCTCCAGGTGCACGACAAAAGCAAGGCTGTGGTGCACGATCGGCTTGATGTACTACTTCATGTACATCTGCGACGGATGGTACTGCTCACTGTTCACGATGGGTATGTTCCTCGCCGACCTGGATCTACTCGCCGCTAGGAACGCACTTCCGCGCATCTTTCGTCGATTGGCCCCATACAAGGAGTATATCTACTATCACCTTCTCGTTATCGCAATCTACCTCGGCGGCATCCCGTCCATGTCAACAGACGTTGCACTGTTGCGCCAGAACAGGGGCTGGTACTACCTCTCCCTCCTCAAACCCCAGGCCGTCTTCGACTACAAGTGGTTCTACCTCTTCTTCGCCGCGGCCTTCCTCATCTCGGCCGTTCCGCGGCTGCCGTGGCTCCGCCGCTTCTTCGAGACGCGCTTCTGCCAGTACCTGGGCCGCGTGTCCTACGCGCTGTACCTCGTCCACGGACCCATCCTCTGGACGCTGGGGGACAGAATCTACACGGCGGTCGGCTTTGTGGGCACCAACGGGCCCGAGCCCCTCATACACATCCCATGGTGGGTCGACCGCTTCCCGCTGCCCAAGGCGGGCCCGCTGGGGCTCGAGGTGGCGTTCTTGCTGCCGCACCTGGTCCTGCTGCCCGTCACCTTCTGGTGCGCCGACATGGTGACCCGGTGGGTCGACGAGCCGGCGGTGAAATTTGCGCAGTGGTTCTATCGCAGTACGCTTGCAGGGCCGGCGACGCCTGCAGCAGCGGCGGCGACGGCCGGAGGAATGACTCCGGCGCCGGTGATTGGGGCTGCAAAGAAGCTGGATGCTTAGTTAGGAAGAGCAGCCCTCGCGAAAATATGAATACATTCCGTTGTCCTCATTTCGCAACAGGCCCGATCAGGGTTGTATGAATGTACCATGGCCACAAAGGACGGCGTTATTAAGCATAGATCACTTGGACACAAGCTTACAATGCTTGTGAGACTGCCATCTCCCGTTTGCAGGGTGGTTCATCCGATTGCAACACCCGCGGAAGAGAACGTCCCACGGTCCTACCTTGCACTTTTTAGTTTCGTCCGGTGTTTCTATAGACAACGATCCCCGGGGCATATGATCAATTCTGGGGGCATCCATCTCCATAATACGGTCATTATGAGAACTGGGATATGGCGCTAATTCTGAAGTCCATCTGCCCAATACTACTGTGTCTGAGACGGAAAGGCCATGCCACTTTCCGTGGACTCGGAATCAAGGTCTCGCATCTGCACAGCTCACCAGAAACCACGATAATTCGCACATGATGTCCGACTTCACATTCTGATCCCAGCCTCGACTTTGTTCTTATCGAGGGAGGATTCCCCGTCAGGACCACCTAGGTAGTTGACGTTGACAGCATGAGACGTCCAAAAGGAGTCTAGTGGAGTCCGAACACATGGCTTAGTGATAGGGAAATTCTGCTCATATGATTGACGTACAAGGGGAGACCATGTACTGTGGTATTAAAAAAAAAATGCCGAACTTGCAGGGCTTCTTTTTCTCCGCAGTCAACCTGTCAATCCAGCTGCTGACCCAGCTGCCAACTTTAATTCCACCGCAGCTTCGGCGTCCGAAAATACGTTGAGGAGTGGAGTCTTGTGGGTCCTGGTATTTAAAGTACCTAGAGATTGCACAAAGTAAAATACAGTGATGGACGTGCACTGCATCCCACATCTGGCCGCTCTCCAGGGTGACTGCCAGTGATGGTCGATTGTCGTCACGACACGAAATCGAACGGACAAATTAAAAATTACTAAAAATAAGTGTTAAGCTTCTGGCCAATATTTTTTTTCGTTTTCGGGGTGATGGCTCGAAGGAGCAGACAATCTCTCCCTCCGTTTGCTGCGTTCCCCAATATAGAGATAGTTCCAGAAACGATTGTGAGGCTCTGCCGCCTTCTACGGATTACAGTGCATCGAAGCACATTCCGAAGGGGGCGTGATCGTTGATCAACGACGCCGATGGCCAAGGCGCCAGTCAAGTTGGGGTTTGACTGTGGCATTGGAGTCTACAGCACCGCGAGCGGCAAAGACTCAATTCCTGAACCTATCAAGTTGATTCTTCGCGTTCTTATAGGAATATGTATGAAATGAATACATGTATATTTATCCTGGAAGTATTTCTGCAAAGTCATATCTACGACGATGGAAATCGTTGGCGGCCCAAGGACAAGAATTGAGCCCTGGAGAGCAGCAGATCCAATGCGCTTAACGTACCACTAGGCTTCACCCAGCCAAAACGAAGCATCTATCAGGTTGGTGTTTACCGGCTTTTGGTGACCGCTTGCTTGATGTCCTGGGCCAGTCTCTCAGCCAATGTATCTATCCGCAGTCAATCAGTCTTGGGGATCCCCATGAAATGGGCAGGGAGGCAAATGAGGACGAGTCGATTCCTCTCACCGCCAAAAGTTTATCATTTTAGCTTCTCGTTCCCCACCCTGGGGGTGGAGATCTCATACAATTCTCGACGCCGTAGACCCGGCCCTTGCTATCGACAACGGCGTCCGGATCAGACTGGAGGCCCATCTTGCAAGCTCCAAACGCGTGGAACGATGAATCGGCCGACTGCTTCAGGTACTCGAGTATCTGTATATCTGTTTGCACGGCAGGACCGGGTCCCATTTCCTAGCCGATCAGCACTGGGTCCATGGCCTGGGATGTCAGGACCTGGCGCGAGCGCTTGAAGATGGCGATCATGACTTCGATCTCAGATGTCCGATAAGTAATTCTCATCGATGAACGGAGCGTCTCTCATGTTCGATGAAGCTATAGTCACTGTACCCCTGGACTGGGGTGCGATCAAGGCACCCAGGATGCTGCCGTGGTTGGCGCCGGCTGTGGTTTGGGTGGGACACCATTAGGATACACGGCATACGCCTGAGCTATGGAGATTTAATCAAAGATGCTTTCCCAGCAATCGAGGTCGCACTTGTGGGGTGATCGAGACGGCTGCACACACGCACCATTGACCGTCGCCTCCGAGAAATCAGCCTTCAGTTCTTGTGGTACTTTTTCCATCCCATCACCCCCGGCACTGGAAAGAGGCCCCGTGCCATTGCTGTTGAACTCTTCGGTAGCGTTGGCTAAACAATTCGGATCATCGAGCGCTGTCCCTGTTACCACGTGCACCTGGTAGAAAATCAGTTCGATGAAAAGCGGAACCAACTCCAGTTCTATCGGCAACGACAGTGACACCAAACCTCTCCAGCAAGGCTCTCGGCCCGACATCAGATACCTGGAGCAGCCTTTGGCGCCTGAAAGGCGGCGGCTGAGAGAAACACGCCGTTATTAGCGGCAACAGCCAAGGTCTCGTTAGACGGATTTGTTACCTGGACGCCCGTGGCCGTTTTCTCGTGGAATATGACACGCTCAGCGGAACGTCGCGTTGAGGATAAACAGGTTCCCCCGGCCAAGGACAGGCCGAAGATGGGCCGTTTCCGAGCTCGACCGGTGGCCACCAGAATGTGTTATGGTGTTGAGCTGCCAGGAGGCTGGCCGATGAGGTCCCCAATGATGTAAACGCCCACCCGCGGGACTCCAACTGCCGCCAATCCCTCGGCGATCCAAGTGCTCCGTGCCTGTGCATAGAAAGCATACGTGACGCCGAGTTGGCCCGATGTTACCGTGTCAGCAAGATTGTACTCGGTTGTCGTGTTGTCGAACCGTGTTTCCAAATTCGGAGGCGTGAAATCCATCGTCTTTTGATATGTAGTAACACAGCATGTGAAGGTATGTATACGACCGATCCTGAATGGTGTCCGCCCACAACTGGTGGGCAGCCCTGGAAGTATGACCCTAGCCATATAGTTGATCGAGCTACAGCCGCCAAGCTGAGGATAATCCAAGTTAGTATATGCTCCTCGAGAAGCATTTGGGAAGTCAGCTTACAGCCTTGGCCCGGAACCACGGGAAGGAATGATTGTTCAACTCCTCCATTCGATTATGGCAGTCAAAGAACCGATTTCTTGTTACATGCCCTGGTAGGGCTAGAAGAAAACATTTGGATCGATACCAACAGCCAGTGGAGTATCGCTAAATCCCCATTCCACCTCAGGCGTGGCGCCGTTGAACCGCCCGGCATATCCCGGGACTTTACTCGAGTTCCCAGCCATGTCTTCGATGAGAGTACCGGCCTCGATGACGGCCACAGCAACGTTGGGCATCTCCGATAGACGGTTGGCCAGAACAAGACCGGCAACGCCACCGCCGACGATCACACTGTCGAAGCTTTGCTGCATTCTGACATCGTCCCGTGCGCTGTTTGTCACTAAGGCAGACATAGGCAAGAACTTCGAGGATATTCCAGTGGAGAAGGGAGATTGAACAAGTCGGATGA
The DNA here is from genome assembly GCA_026120015.1 of Dendrostoma leiphaemia. Classification (NCBI taxonomy): domain Eukaryota; kingdom Fungi; phylum Ascomycota; class Sordariomycetes; order Diaporthales; family Erythrogloeaceae; genus Dendrostoma; species Dendrostoma leiphaemia. The sequence continues at coordinate 121,240 of JALRMF010000088.1, forward strand.
GACCTATGGCTACTGAAAGGCTGGAAATCGCGTGTTGTGTGTCCATATAGTATGCCTTCACAGTCCTCGACAACCAACGCCTTGCAGAGTTTCAACCGTGTTACTCGTAGGGGTTCGATCTCATCTCATCTTCAGCCTAGTAAATAGCCAACAAGCACTGAACCTTAAGAAAGCTCGACACCGCCGTCGGCGTAGTAGACCGCAGCAGGGTTGATGGTGTCGGAGAGCGAGGTGTTGATTGCAAGCACGATCCACGCGAGGAATCCGTCCTGAATGCTGTCGCCGAGCTGAACGTAGTTGAAGAACGGGTCGCTGGTGCCGTTCACTTCCGTCTCGGCGATGATGACCTTGTCGTCGACGTTCAGGGTCACGTTCTTGGTGTTGGTGTTGTAAGGGGACAGCAGCTCCACGGAGTCGCGGACGGACTGGTCCCAGAAAGTCTGGCCGACGTGGGAGGCCGTCAGGTCGTAGATGGTGCCGTTCTCACGGACGGTGGCATTTTTGTGCAGGATGGTATGGATGTGGGTAGCGCGGCCATTGCTAGGAATAGGGCAGATATTGTTAGCAAGCCGCGGCGTCAACAATTGGGTGACTACAGCCAGAGAGGATCCTGGAGATTACATACTAGTGGCCCGGAAAGAGGGTGTCAAACGAGGCGACGCCCTCCTCGTCGGTGGGCTGGGCGCCGCGCAGGAAGGTCTTGTCAAGGACAGTGGTGTCCTCCGTGTCGCCATTGCCGGCGTTGGTGGTGCCGGAGTAGACGCCCGTGGCGTTGACGTTGAAGATCTCGAAGTATGCACCCACGATCGGCTCGCAAGTATCGACGTCCAGAATCTGGAAGTCGTAGTGGACAGGAACTCCTTCCTGGTCCTCAACCAGGTCCTGACGGACATACTCCCCGGCAACGTCTGGGTGAAGATATCAGCGTGAGTAGATGCCGCCCAGGCAAGTTCTGATGTGGTTTACATACAGTAGGGTCCGCTCTCTCCCTCGGAAGTGAGAATACAGGAAGCGTTTGTGGCAAAGATCGTGGACTCTGGGGTCTCCATAGTGTACCCGAGGGACGTCTCGTTGTGATCAGTGGCAAGAATGCTAGCCAGATCACGGGCCTTGATGCCACGCTTCTTGATCAACTCATCCCTCTTCCTGGCACGTCTCTCGACCGCCCGATCCTCCAGACCTCGGGCCTCCAGCTTGGTCGCACAGTGGCTGATGTCGCGGTAGGTGTGCTGTGCCAACATGGCGCTGCGAACGGCAATCTCTCGCTCGAGTGTAAGTTTCCCATGGGCGGACACGAGCCCAGCGGTCGCAGCCGTGCTGACGATGGTGGAGAGACGCATCTTGTCTTGAGTGAACGTGGAACTTGTTATGAAAGTACGAAAGAGTGTCTGTATATCCAGTTGAGTTTGATGTTCGGCCGTGATTGGAAAAGACAGATGGCGATTTGAAAACAAAGGTGAGTGAGGTCAAACAACCAAGCGCTCTCGTTGAGAGCACGAATCTTGATCTTTATACTCGATTCATCGAGTCTGCCGTCTGTATATCCTCTGCGTAGATCACATTCCGGTCGCTATCCCCTCTCTCTTGGATTTCCGAGGCACTGGCAGCCTTGCCTGGGACCCAGGTATACAAACAAGCTTCGCATTACGCGTTGTTCTGGTCTGGACCCATTCCCTTCTAATGTCGAGCTGGTATGTCATTTGCTATTGCCCACGGTAGGGGTGTTGGGTTCGTCGCATCTTGCTGTCCCCGTAGCTGAGATGATCCAACCGGCCCGCTCCTGAAGTCGACCAAGGTCCGAGCCAACGGCCGTCGAGATATTACATACTGTGCTACGATGCAGGCGCAGCTCGAGACTGCGGATGAGTGTGGATGCACGTCACCGACCCCTACAAAGTATATCGGGCTCGGTGCGACGGTATTCCCGGCCAGCCAGCCCTGCACGGGCATCTGTTTGCTTACGCAAATATGAATCCAGGGGACCAACCGCAAGCTTTGCACAACGCGGCTGAGCCAGGAGAACTGTGGGGACAAGTAGGGCGCGTAGGGGGGCCCGATACCTTGGCACTCCCCCAGATTCCCTATTCGAGTGGCGGTTGGTGTACCGTAGGGCTTGTGACCAGGTCGATGAGTGAGTGGTTCATCCATGACCCTTTCACCTTGCATAGAATCGTCTGGTGGTCAAATAAGCCGCGTGGCGTTTGAGTGAAAGTTTAGTTGGCGATGTTTCGTAATGGAACTGACGACACTTGCCAAAGCCCGGCTACGTATGCAACCTTTTTGCTCAAAGCCTTATTAGTACACAGTAGGTAGAGCAACCCACATCCCGTTTCCCTCGCTACCACACCTTAATTTTGTTAGACAGCTCGACCCACATTACCCCAAACGTTCGCGCTCGGTAACCCTGCCTCCGCAATACTTTAGCGTCATGTTGCAAGCTGGAGGCTATAGATCTTTCAAACCTCCAAAGGTCACCTAGGCCCTGAGGACGTGTGCGGTCGCGGCTTGCCTGGCTGACTGCACAATGTCCCGGGTGCACTTTATGAAGATCTGCAACGTCGAGGCATGGATTCAGCATCTCCCTGCTTGGATCCTCCAAACGAGCGGTTGCGTGTACGGAGCTTTTTGTCTTGGTCTAGACAAGTCTTCGTCAGCCAGACAAGCTGATCGGGTAGGGGGAAATGACCGGGGCTCACTAATCGACAGAGCTCAACATGAGAAGGATTTAAAGAATAAATACAAGATTTGACAGGAATCTCTTTCATTCGCGGCTCGAAGCCCAAGGCCCCAATTCCGTTAAATCTCGAGGGAAGTAGAACATACCAGTCATGCCTATGTAGGTACCCGACATTCAAATTTCAGACTACCTAGGTAATCTAGTATGGATCTGCACTTACTGAATCCCATTTTCGTTTAGTCAGCGAGCACGACTATGCCAGGATAACGGTCATGTATTGTTAGTAGGCTGAGGTACGAGCAAGCATGGATGTTGCCTTTTTCGATAACTGGGATATCTAGACGGCAGTGCAATGTGCTCGTGCCAGCTTGCAATGATCAGAAGAACTAGGAGGTTTCGGTGTTTCTCAAATACCTTGTTGCTTCCAATATCAGAATGAATCGCTCAAATCGGGGTCCCCGATCCATAGTAGCACTGAACACTCAGGTATCGTGCTCCGCCACCACTGTGGGTTGAATACTTGGGCGTCCGTTCTCACACGAACAGTCAGGTATCAATTAAACTTAGTTCAGTTCTATAAGAACCACGTTATAGAGCCACAGCCGTCCAGCCACCACCTGTAATATCAATTTACTCGGCATCGCCGCTATAATTAAGCAAGGCAGTCCAGGAGATTTCCTATCATGTGCACGTAGTCACAGGTCGAGCCTTCATGCACGCGTGCCGACAGAGTGAGCTTCACATCCAGATACTATCGACGCGTCATCGATGTGAATGTTGCAGGCCGCTTGAATCTCACCATCTCCATTTTGCGAGTTGGGACCTGCTTGTTCGATCCTTATAATGCGTTTTCCATTCCATCAGCTGTTTGTCAATCTTGTGAGCAGGACGTCACGCTTTGTGGCACGTCATATGAGGCGTCTCTCTTCTATACCCATCCTTCACCAGGGTGACACAATCTTTGAGGCTACATCTTGTGAGATTTGGTTTATTTTACTAGCCACGAATGAACGATCAGCTGGGAACAGGGTGAGGCGAACTCTGCTCAATAGACCATTTTTGGGCGGGATGCCTAGGTACGCAACATTACCAGGCATATGAAGCATCGCATAATACGATTATATCAACATCAAAGACATCAGGAGTAAGAGACATCTTCAGAGAGTTCCGATTCCGTTTCTGACCCTTTACCCTTTTTTCTCTTCTTCTTACCCCTTCCCCCTCCACTGAAAAACCTATGGCCTCCGTCACATGAGCCACAAGCGGCTCACGCTATTGGCCGCCTTGCCCTTAGGCTTCATCCAAAAGGCCTCTCACATGCACCCTCTCCGTGGACCCCGCACCCTGACTCTGCTGCCGTATAACCGCAAGGATACAGGCATGGCCCAGAATACAGCGCTGCCTGATATCAGAGAGTGATGTTTCAACAGAGACAAATTGATTCTGGGGGCCTGCCCAGCGGAAGCGAGCATGGCTCTACTTGCGGATATAGTGGAGGGGTTTGTGGCAGGCGCAAAGGACTAGGACTGGAAATTACACAAGCTCCCGACAGACAGCATGGAAGTAGACATGTCCTCCTAATCCAACGTAAGTGGGAAAGACAGTCATCTCATCATCTCACATAAGTGGCACGTGTACAAAGACGTCCCCTGTTACTTTCTGTCGCAAGGTTCATGAGCCGCCTCCCTGTACCTAGATAGGCATGGGTTACTGTGAATCACTTCTCCAAAATGTAGTTTAGGGTATAGGACTCGAACGAACTGAAATTGACTGTGTCTAATGTTGGAAACAATGTTAAGTATGCTGTCAGCACTGATTCGGACGAGCCAGCCTGGGAAGATCCAATTGTGTCAGTGCTCCGTATCCCATCACCATCTCACATAAGTATCTTGCAATGTTGTCACGCAGCACTGAGTGTCATGCGGCTTACCTACATACCCTAATATGTATGCAGCAGATGGAATCAGAGAAAGGGTGCATATATTCGAAAAGTACTTAGTTAGGCATTACAATGGTGACTACCAACTGCATTTAGGCTATCTGCGATATTCACTTCCATGGTGTCGGTGCTTACTACCTGGGTAGATGCTATTCTAATACCAGGCAGAGACGCGCCGATCAGAGAATTGAAAGAGTCCACAAACCAATACACCCATTTGAGGACGTATAGAGAGCGATGTTCATTCATGTGTAGGCGCAGTGAACTGCCAACCCCGTGAAGATTTGACGCTGTAACTTGTGCGGCATCCGAAGTTTCTACCACTAGGCCCGCAGAAAACTTGCCAACATGTCTCCTCTCGCGACGGTTGTTACTCCTGAGAAGCACAAATCGTTGCAACATGCATGTTGACAATTGATACATCGTTTTCTTTTCCCTTGAGCAGGCGAGATCTCACCACTATTCATGCTGCAGGAACAGCGGACGCCAGAGCCCGATGCAAAGCCCACGAATGGCCTCACGTTTCTAGGCCTGCCGCGTCTGCTATGGATATTCACGAAGAGTGACTTCACGACATTCATCGTACCGGACACGGCATTCGGCGTCTTTGGAGCCCTCGCCGGTCCTCTGTCGATCGGCGTGCCGGCAACCCACAAGCAGACAGCCTGGGCGGTGCTGGCGCGGCTGCCCCTGGTGCTCGCGTCCAACTGGCTCAACCTGCTCGTCTTCTCCCTGTCCAACCAGCGCAGCCCCGAGGCGGCCGCCGAGGACCAGCCCAGCAAGCCCTGGCGGCCCCTGCCCGCGGGCATGGCGGCCCACCTCGCCCTCCTCGGGCCCCGGCGCGAGTCCGCCGTCCTCGCCTGCCTGACCTCCATGCACAACGAGCTCCGCGGCGGCGACGAGCACTACGCCCCGCGCAACGCCCTCACCGCCGTCGCCTTCGGCCTGTACAAACGCGTCCCCGCTGCGCATCGCCGCAGGCGACCCCGCGGCCCCGGTGCTCACCGCGGCCGGGCTGCGGTGGGTCGTCGTGACCGGCCTCGTCGTCTTCACCACCATGCAGGTCCAAGACATGAAGGACCAGGCGGGCAATCGGTCCGGCGAGGTGGACTGCGGCGATCCCCGTCGCCGCCTGGGCTGTCGTGTGTCCTGCTTTCTGGCAGCTCTCGCCTGCAGGCTGTGTCGCTCCAGTAGGCCTCGGTGTCATTGCTTTCGCGAGGACACTGTTGATGCGGACTATTAAGGCTGACTTGCTGACGTGGCAAATCTGGGCAGTCTGGATGGTTGCTTCGTATACCCTTCCGCTTGTCAAAGATCACAGCGTGCTTTCTGCTACTGCGTTGCCAAGTTTCTGAAACGATAGCATGCTGGCATCGCAAAGTCGGAAGTCTGTACTGGTTGGTGAATGAATGGTACCTGAAAGCAAATGAGTATTGTGGTTATTGCTGGATCTCACAGCAACGCACGCTGTGACTGAGGCTTGAAAGTCGTCCTGGAACATTGATGGCTGGTGATGTTGCTAGATCTCTCACACATATTCCAGGTTGAACGAATCCAGCACAATTGAGGCATGGATGCGCATACTCAACTGTAAAAGTGTCCACATTCTTTTTTTCGACGCTGGGTGGGAGAGCATACAGGCGAACGATCGACATGATCCTATGTAGATTTGAAGCGGCTCTCATCTTGTCCTACTTGTGTGTGTGTGTCTGACCACGCGACTATCAAGACTGGCCGGCTCAGCGGCAGCGCCTGCTGCTATTTTGGTGGATTCGCATGGATGGCAGCCGTCGCGAGGTTCATGGTGGGCTGTGGCGCACAATAGTGGACCCATGTTTTGTTTGCCAAACGAGCTCTTCAGGCCAACCACAGGCCTTGAAAGTGGCAGAGTGTCTTGGCGCGTAACAGAGTTGAGACGGACCAGGCTCGGGCCGTGAAACCTCGGTTGGTTTTTCAAGGGTGCCAAAACAAAAGATAAAGGGCTGAGACGCGACGGCGTTATCATCTGAGAACTGCAGTCTCCTCTTCCTAGTGCTCTTGTCTGCACGGCCCGAGGTGTGCCATGATGCTGGCGGTCCCTCCTACAAGTCTCATCGATCCCATGCTAGCTACCTAGGGGTATGTACTCGGGAGATAGTCGAGTGCTGCCTTGGAGGCTTCTTGTACTATTGTAGGCTATGCTGATGGGTACGCGAGGAGGACCGCCATGCCCGTGGTACTTTGCGGCAACGGCGCGTCGCTTCATTGTACCCAAACGGTGGTAATATGTCGACTGTTTCAAGAGGCTCGGTAGGGCCCAAGGGGCGTGGAGGAAACATGACACCTCTTGTGCTGATCCTGTCAGTGCCTCGAGCCAGTGCGTGCAGAGATCCCCGCGGATGATCGGCCGGGTTGCAGCTCTGTGCATCCTGGGCCGCAGAGTGTTTCATGAGGTTCCAAGGTTGCGGTGTGGTTTGCAACGTTATTTTTGATGAGACCTATAGCAGAATATCCTCCGAAATGGCACGCACCTACCGCAAGAAAACTTATCTTCGTCACGACAGCTCCCTCCACGCCAAGGTCGCTATACGCTTCATTTTATTAAACCTCACACCCGTCGGCCGAGGAGCTGATGCGCATGATAGGGGTTCATCCCGCCTGCATGCCGCATAGTAGGGCTCCACACATGCTGCCGTATCACCACTACCACCATCCCTATCGGCTGTCTGTTGTGGGACGCGCGGCGGCCACACGTTCGTTGGTGGAGTGAGGTGCGGTGCGGTTGAGGTCGAATTTGAATAATTGATGAGGATGCACTCGCGCGAGCGGCGCCTTATCAGGCTGGCCCTCGCCCTCGCGCCGCTCGTCCTCGTCCTGCTCTTTTGCGTTAGGTCGGCCAGCCTGCCGGCCGCGGTCGAGACCCTCCTCGGCGCCCGCGTGCGTCGCCTCGGCGGCGGTGCTGCTGCTGCTGCTGCTGCTGCTGCTGCTGCCCCCGGCGAGACGAGGGCGGCCGGCGGTGGCGGCGGCGGCGGCGGGCCCTTCAGCTGGTGGTACTCGCCGCCCGGGCAGAGCCCCATCACCGATGGTTCCGTGATCAGACCGTCCGGCCGCGGGAGCAGGCTCGTCGGCCAGTACGGCGAGATCACGGGCTTCGCCCCGCCGACGGTGCTGAGGCCCGGCGGGTCCCTGCCGCTCCACATGGAGATAGGCTCGATCACCACGAGGAACAGGAAGTACTTTCGCATCAACCTCGGCGACGAGTCCACGTCCAGCCCGAACATCATCCCGCACCCGTCGATGGACGATACTTGGATCGCCGTTGCCCATCGCCGGGTCGAGGATGGCTCACACCTCTCCCTGGAGTTGACGTGTGACGCAAAGTTCATCGATGACACCCTCACTTGCGTCGGCGAGGATGGCCGAGGGTCTGGGTACGCGAATCGCCTGCCCATCCAGCCGACGAGGGGCGACACGACCAAGTGCAGCAAGGGAGGCCTGGACTTCTTCAACCTGAACGTCGGACCGCACGATGCGAGAGTCTTCTACGGCCCCGATCATGCCTATGTCTTGTACGGGAGCAACTCGAAGTTCACATGCTTCGGCCAGTGGGTGCAGGACCTCCGCGGCCTCGTCCCCGCCGACTGGGGCGCAGACGCGGTCGGGTCGCCAGGGCCAGACGGGAGGGCGCAGGACTTCCCACCGAGCAGCGGCACCGAGCTCAGACGCCACGAGCCGTACGGCCTGGTCGAGAAGAACTGGTTCCTCTTCTGGTCCTCGGCCGGCGAGCGCTTCGTCCACCACGAGATCCACCCGCGGCGTTCGTTCGCGCGTCTGAGCGGGGACGGCTCCGTCGGCAAGGACCTGGCCCTGTCATCAGCAAAGAACGACGTCGCCTGCATGGCGCGGTACTTCCCCTTCATCACGGACGCGGACACCCACGCGATCCAGCAGGCGACCAACTCCCTCTCCATCACCCTGTGCAGACAGACGAGCCCCGACTGCACGCCGGACGACGAGAACACGTTCAACTTTGTCATCATCCACCACACGACGCTGTTTGGCGGCCACGCCACCTACCACCCCTACGCGGTCGTCTTTCGCAACCGCCCGCCGTTCGAGGTCTGGGCGGTGGGCACGCGGCCCATCTGGATCTCGGGGAGGAGGCAGCTGCCTGACGGCGACACGGAGCAGCTCTATATCAATTCCATGAGCTGGAGGGATCGGGGGGAGAAGTACCACGGGTATGCGGACGATGTGCTGTTTCTGGCGTTTGGGATCGAGGGTCGGATGTCTGGCGGCGTCGATGTCTTTGCCGGGGACTTGCTTGCGGGTTTGGGACTGTGTACGGAAGAGGCGCCCTCTTCTCGCCCATTTTGAGATCAGAGTGATCCCGACGATCCGTTGATATAAGCTAGATACCATGCGCGTGACCACGGATGCCTGAAATGTTAGCGCTTCGATGTGCTGATGTGCGAGGGCTTGCTGAGGCTCATCTGAGATTGGGGGGGGGGGGGGGCGGGTCACGTTGCAATGCGATGCCTGTGTAGATAGGAGGAATGGCGTCTCATTTCATTGCAGGATACTCAGCCAACCCTTGGCGAAGGCGTCGGAGAAGGCATCGTCATCCATGTTACAGTGGTCTCGCGTGGTCGCCGCACGCGGACTTGAGAGTACTTTGTTTTCCCGCCAGCGTCGCCTGCTGGTTTCCCTTGTTACAGAAGCATCAAAACTCCCCAACGCCACAAGAAACATCAATGTGTGTGACCCAGAAACCCTCAGTGTTCCGGTCAAGGTCCAAGGAGCCCTTCAGTCAGCGCGGCGGCGCTTGTGAGAGGTGGAGCCGTCCTCCCTGCCGCGCGAGCCACGAATGGCGTCGTGGATGGCGTCGAATCCGTCCTTCATGCCCTTCTTGAGATCGTCCATCATGCCCTTCTTGGCAACCTTGGTCATGTGACCCACGTCGTCCATCTTCTTGTCGAACTTGCTCATGCGGTGGTCCACCTTCTTGTTGAGCTTGTCCATGCGGTGGTCCATCTTGATGTCGAGCTTCTTCATCTCGATCGCGAGGTCGGTGAACTTGTTGCCAAGGTGCTTCAGCAACTTGATCTGGTGGCGGCCGGCACTGTACAGGTCGACGCCAGTACCCTCAGAGAGGGAGGTAGTGAGGCAGCGGCCTGGAGGAGGCAGGGGGTGGTGCTTTCTGAAGCGCGTGGCCACGTCCCGCGCCATGGTGTAGAAGTCTGCCAGAGGTCAGCATCTCAATTTGAACTCAAGAACCAGAAGCGGAGGTGCCATACCTTGGTCTCGCTCGGTCTCGGGGAGGACGTCGACGGGGTAATCGAGGAAATCCTTCTTGAAGATAATCTCGGGCGTCTGGAGGAAGAGGCGCCACTGGCGAAGGCGGGTGGTCAGGCGAAAGACGAAGTCTCGATTGTGTCGCGTACCGTATTGGAGCTGGGCGCGCGAAAGATGGTAGTGCTTGCAGAAATCGTACTCGTCCAGGGCCTCAACAAAGGCCTTTTCAAGTAGGTTGCCGCGGTGACCATCGTAGCCTTGGGGGTAAGCCTTCCACCAGTAGTCGCGCAGGCGCAGAAGCACCTCAAGAGTGGCACGGGTGTTGTGCCCACTGAGTCTGTCGACCCCGACGTCGATTTCGTCGCGAACCAGAGACCACTGTCCGTGGCATGGGCAGCAGTTGATTAGCCGTCGCAACTGGGGACGAGGCATCGGTGCGGGGCGAGGGGGGGGGGGCACTCACAAGCTCCTGGTTCCTGTTCTCGCGCAGGCTGCCGTCGTCTTTGACAAACTCCTGAAAGTAGAGGGCGCACTGCACGAGGACCATGCCATTGTGCAGCTGACGCGTCTTCAGGTCACTATTCTCGCTGATGTACCGGGTACTAGTTAGCAGCTTGCGACCAGTACCGCTTGGCATGTCGATGTGGCTCGCGTCCTTGAGCCCACCAATCTTTCCAAGGAACCTGCGGTGCTGAGGGCCGACGTCGAAGTTGTGGTTGGGGCGATCTCGAGAGCCAGACATCTTGAGCAGACGACCGCGGCAGCTGCCAGCTGCTGGCGATGCGGGTGGAGTGCTTGTGGAAAAGAGAGGCTGATGGGAGCAAGGTGGAAGGTCGGGTCGATGATTGAAGGTGGTGGGTGGAAGTTGGAGGAGCTCGTCCGATGTTTGGCAATAAGAGCACACGCCTGGTGAAAAAAAAAAGACAAGATCTTGGGTTGATGGCTGCACCTGTAGGCACTCCTGAGCCCCAGTGACATCTTTTGTTCGCCCTCTAGACCCCTCTCGACCCCAGACACACTCCCAACCCCCACACGAGTGGCCTTGACAGCTACTGGTGACGATGATTGTTTTTCGAGAGTGATCGAGTCAACCCGCTGCGTGAAAGACATCGCAACCCAGCAAACTTGATGTGGTACAAGATGTTGTCTCGACTGGAAGAACATTTCGCAGTGTCAACACACAAAGGTCAGGCGTCGTATACATCACACATGCTTCACCACGTCCAGGTCTGTCAGCTTTCAGCTCAGCAGATCAGTTCCGTCTTTTTTACTCACCAATCACCATAGCTCCGTGTTGGCCAAGTCGCCCAGCTAACTCTGAGACATCAATATTGCTGCCGAGCCGGGGACCCAGTGGGTTGCTTCACAAAGCCTGTTTATACCATCCGAGGTCCTTGTAGCCATGCTGTTCGGTCCCAAGGCCGACATGTCAGTAGTATATATGTTACGCGGCGGCTATAACAGTTGATGCCATCCCAAGGAAGGGAGGGGACTAGGGCATCAGCATGCCCAGTGATGGTCACCGTGATCTGCTCCTCAAACTTGTCCATGAGGAAACCACACAGTGTCTTCCCTAGGCTTCGAACGTGTCTGGTGGGTTGGTATCAACGTAATCACGGGACACAGCCATCAGTGGCCCGAAGATGGCTGGGTGCCAAGAAGGGACTCGAGTATGAACTTGGCCAAGGAGACTAAGTCTGGAGTTAGTGACTCGTCAGGGGACTGGGGAGTTTTGTATTGCGGGTAACGTACACAGAGAGTCCATGGTGAAAACTTGGGTCGCATTGAGCATATATGTAGGTACCTGGTCATAGCCATGTCCCTTGAGGTTCACGGCACCATCAAGGGATATCAGGGCTCGTGCCTGAGACTCGAGGCTGACCGTGCGGTGCCCAGGCGTCGTGAGCCCAACAAAGATTGAGTCTGTGGACGACAAGAGATCAGCCTGGGACTCGGATTTTCTGTTTGGCGACCTGCTATGTTATCGTTGCACCAGATCTGCTCGGCTTCACCAAGCCAACGCCAGTACCAAGGATGGATGTTGAGGTCACCAATGACCGCCGTCTTCCAAGGTTGTTTTGATGCTCTTCAGCTACCAGTGCAGCAGCTGCTGCTGCATGTTGAACGACACAAACCGAATCGATAAGGAGCTGTCGAACTAGAGCCAAACGTACCGCAAACTGCAGCGGGTCCTACAAAATCTTCTGAAGCTGGTAAAGATACAGTACCAGCCCTCCCTCGTCGTGGAAGACCTCGGGAGTAATGAGCATCACAGAAATGCCAATTGGTGTTAAGTGGTTGGTGTATGGAAGAGAGAAGGGAAGTTCCAATCCACTACCTACATTCCAGCTATTTATGCCTCTGGGGAATCAGTCAATCCGTGTGAATAGCCTGTGAACCTCCCGGTGGGCGTAACGTGAATGTCGCCCCGGCCCTTCCTACCGCACCGTGGCAACGAGTAGCGTCTTCTTTGGAAGCACTGGGACCTGGAGAATCTCCAGTGGTCGCAGAGGCTATGCGGGCTTTCCCTTTTGCTCTTCTCGGTTTCAGCAAGCATGGATGGATCCAATCCCTCCTTGGGTACCTACCTAGGTAGGTGCTTGTGCATGGACGACCTCATTACCCAGGTAAGCTTGAGAACGAACGTTCTCGGGTAGAAGCATTCACGCTCCGTGATGCTCTTCTGGGCTCTTAAATGCATATAGCAGGCAGAGTGACTCATGCAAAACATCAAGACGAAAGAGAATTGTGCAGAGCATCTTGTGACGAGTGCACATCATGTTGGACCTTCACTCGTTTGAACTACGTGAACAAGTACTGTAGTTTTCAGCATTGCTTGTTTGGCCAAACTGGAGGTAAATTACTGTTGAAAATTTGCATGTGTGGAGTTCGGTTGGGCCTCTTAGTACCATCAAAATATTCCTTGTTGAAAGAGGAATGGCGATTGCTCACATAGGTAGCAGAGAAGGCTCATTTGACCTTCAGGGAGTACTTGCGGATTCAATGCCTTGATAGATTGATCATTCATACGGCCAGAATAGGATACAATCCCACACTAAGTCTCCTATGATAATTCATCATTCGAATGGTACGTAGGCACACAGCGTCTGGAGGGATGGAGTGGAGTGTCAGTGGAGGCTAGCTGCGAGAAATTTGGAAGAACGACCACACCGGTGGTTGAGGCTGCCCAGGCTGCCAGGTGACTTCGTCAATGCATAGCGTCTCCGGACGCGAAAACATACCTAGGTACGAAGTATCCATACATCGGATCCAGGATGATGGACCTTGATCTTAGATTTAGATGCGCGACTATACCCGATGTCGGGGCTTTCATGGTTCCATTGTGCCCAGAATTATAGAGTTGCTGACGTAAAAATTGTCAGGTTACTGCGGATATTTATTTTGGGTCCCGCTGGAGAAGGATTTGAAGGCATGCTTGTGTGAACATCCTTCGAGGGCTCAAATTTAGCATATTGACTCCTCATGTCGACAACCTCGTCTTGAACACTCTGGCCGAGCTAGGTTCCCACGCTTTCTCCGAGTCCCGATCCATTCGAAATTACAAGTCAGACGACACCATCCGATCAGACGAGTCAAAGGTAGCCAAAATGGATCATCTTCTGCCCTCGTTGAGTGGTCCAGTTCAAGTTCAAGGTATCTCAGGTAATCTCAAGAGCATGAGACCGGTGTTCACTGGGCTTCAACGCCCCCCCCCCCTCCCCAGTGATCTGAGATGACACGGTTGAACCTGATCAGGATAAATCCTGCGAAAGCACTTCATGCTTCCCTACCCTTAGTTGACACACGAAGGAGGCTGACTGACATTGCAGGGACCTTTAGTGCCTATACCGACGCTCGAGGGACAAATAGAGGATGTCCAGAGACGAGGAAAAGGGCGCACCTGCGCTCGCGCCCGGGAGTGAAAGTCATGACGCAGACATACGCTCTGATACCGGCTTCTTCGGCCGCATCGGCCTCGGGCTGAGGCGATTCGAGAAGACCATGGCCTACTACAACCTTGAGGCCAGAGGGATCCATCGTGTCGCGCCATCGGAAAGACACAGCATCAAGGATCTCGGGTACACGCAAATCGCCCTGTTCTGGGCCAGTATCAACCTCGCCGCGAACAATATTACCCTGGGCATGCTCGGCCCGGTATCGTACTCTCTGTCTTTCACCGATTGCGCACTCACTGCTGTTTTCGGCTCGATCCTTGGTAGCCTCCCCGTGGCGTACTTTGCGACCTTTGGACCTCGGAGCGGAAACAGAAGCATGGTTCTTGCGAGGTACTCCGTGGGGTGGTATCCTGCGAAGCTGGTTGTCATCATGAATCTGATTGTGCTGCTTGGTTATGCGCTCATCGATGCCGTCATTGCAGGACAGATCCTGTCCGCAGTCTCTCCAAACGGGTCAATGTCTACCATCGTTGGGATTGTCATCGTCTCGGTGATAACGTGGGGGATCACGACCTTTGGGTACAGCGTCTTTCACTATTATGAGAGATTTGCATGGGCACCGCAGCTTGTCGTCCTGTGCATCCTAGCCGGAGTCGCGGGGCCCAGTTTCGACCTGTCCACGGCCTCTCAGGGCACAGGCGAAACCGTCATCGGCGACCGGATATCGTTTTTCAGCCTCTGCCTTTCCGCGGCCATCACATACTCCGGAGGGGCAGCCGACGTCTTTGTGTACTACCCGGAAGACACCCCAGGCTGGAAGGTATTCGGCGCGACGATGCTCGGCCTCGCCTCGTCCTTCACCCTCGCCTTCCTCGTCGGCATTGGGCTTGGTTCCGGCGTAGCATCTGTGCCGGTCTGGGAGAGCGCCTATGAAGTGTCCCAGGGCGCACTCATCGTCGCTGGCTATGGACCCCTAGGCGATTTCGGCGCGTTCTGCGCCGTCATCGTGGCTCTCGGTCTCATCGCCAACTTGATCGTGCCCACCTACAGCAGCAGTGTTGACTTTCAAGTCTTTGGTGGCTGGTTTGACAAGGTCCCTAGGGTAGTGTGGAACACCGTAGGCGTCATCATTTACACCGTCTGTGCAATCGCCGGCCGAGAAAGCTTGGCCGAGATCTTCACATCCTTCTTAGGTCTTATGGGTTACTGGGTGGCAATCTGGGTCGCCATATTCCTCGAGGAACACTTGGTCTTTCGGCGACTTGTGCCTGGGCTGGGCTGGGACTGGGACGCTTGGAATGACAAAGAAAAGCTTCCTCTTGGCGCCGCAGCGCTGGCAGCGTTCCTCGTGGGCTGGGCTGGGAGCATTATTTCCATGGACCAAACGTGGTTCGTCGGTCCAGTGGCGATACTTGTGGGAGATTATGGTGCAGATGTGAGTCTCACGCCTCCTTTGAATATCTTTGTTGACCTGACTTCGACTGGCTGTCGTTGCTGACATCACCCCGTGCAGCTTGGTAATTACGTCGGCTTCGCGTGGGCAGCCCTGGTCTTTCTACCCCTTCGGTATCTCGAGCTACACAAAACCGGACGATAGTGGTGAGGGGTGGAGAGGATAGTCTTGGTGGGCCTTTTGTGGTAGCGATATAGCCTCAGAGGCTCCTGCTAATGCCCAGCGTAAGGGGGCGGTAAAGAATGATGCTGTTGCTAGAAACCTCGATTCTGCGGTGTGGTAGAAACCAAGGTAGATAGTTGAGGTCAGTAAGGGCTTTTGCCAGCGACGTCCACGGTTGGCAGGGAGGGCCCCCCCCCATAACAACGGCATCAAAGACACCTGGGCACGCTCGTCACAGCCACTCGTTATGGGGCGTTCAGGCACGATCAAGCGGTGTTGTGATTCCTGTCTTATAGACTTTCTCAACTGCGTCAGCGCACTTGATACCCACGTGCACCATAACGGGTCATTGGGTCATGAACGTAAGCAGACATTCACACCAATACCCGGGACAACTTTTGTGTCTCGAACCACTCTTGGAACAGCTCAACCTTGCTGGCTGACGCGACTTCAACCTGGGCGAACCCATGGCCCACTTCCTGCACCATCGTGTTCAGAGCGGTCGATGCGGGCCATTAGCCCCGGGGTCCCAGGTGAGATTTCCTCCATTTGGATCGCCCGTCTTGATGGAATTGACCCAATGCCGGCCCGGCCGTTCATCTAAGATGCGATGGAATGGTCCTGTGTTGTACGACGAAGAAGTCAGCAACTCTTGGTAGTCATAATTTCGAAAGGGTCGAACGCCTTACCTCCCAGTCCAGGGCTTGTCAGTGTTGTAAAGATTGTTCAAAACATAGTTGACTGTAACGACAGTAGTTGGTGTTAGAATTATAGACTGGCAATAGTGAAATGGAAATTCCGACGAGAACATACTCTCACTCTCATGGTACGCGCCGTCATTCTGCCCCGAAAGTGCACGATCCCACTGGTAGTTATATACCGGTTTTGACGCGCCCTTGGCCCAAAAATGCGACCAAAAGTACGCCCCGACGTTGGATGGGTCCGTCCACTGCGAGTCGTAGGCACCCCTAGCTTGTTTAGATGTGTTCGCGGGATGGACTGCTAAAATTTCTCTAGCCACTCTCCAGAGAAAGCTTCGTCCACAAGGTATTCTGCCACTGTGATATTCAACCATACGTTGCGCCCCTTTCTTCTTTGGTGTCCTGATGCAGCAATAGATATCAGCAAGCCATCTCAAATAAGCCGCGTTGGGCGAGAGGCGAATCTCATGTCAAGAATCCGACCTTGCGAGCTTGGTAAAACTCCCTGGCCCAGCACTTGAGCAACCGAACGGAATGACCGGCCGGAATCACTTGTCCCAGTCAGCGTTCCACACAATTCAGTTCAATCAGTTCAGTTAGCAGTCTTAGTTCACAGTTTCAATCAATCCTCACAGTCAGTCAGTTTGTTTTTTTAGCAGTTGACTGCAGTCTAACTAATTAGTATGCTAAATCTTTAAGTTGCCTTATATAGAGACTAGTAGCCCTATATCATAGCTTGATTTTATGTTAGATACAAAGGATCACTAGGCAAGATGACTACACTAGTTGTAGAGGAAGGAAGGATTGATTGCTTAGGTGTAGCTGCTGTACGGAACTGAATCTTCAAGAGGAAAGAGAAAGTGCCGGCCTTTGTACGGCTTTGCTAGGATGTTTTTATAAGGCCTTGGCAAACCCTAGCCCTACACTTTACAATTAGACCTTTTTAGCTTTAGTTGTAATAATTATTTTCTCCTTAGTAGTAGTTGCCTTTAAACGCTTCTTTTGCAATTTTTAAGCTAAAATAAGTAAAAATGGTAATAATAGTAATGGTGGTTAGTGATAAAGCTAGTGGCTTTTTTTACAGCTTTTTAATTAGTTATTTTTTACTTAATCCGTTGCTTGGGTTTTGGCCCCTTTTTGCAACCTTAGTTGCTTTTTCAACCTTTTAGGTTCGTTTGACCTTATACTTTTTTGCTTGAATTTTTTAATAGCTAATTTTTTAACAGCCTATTGTCCCCTTTTTTATAATAGTAACGGCTGTAATTAGTAGGCGGTGGCTAGCAAGGTAAGTGGTCTAAGTTTTCTGTAGTCTAGGTATAAAAGCGCATATTTATCTTATGCGTTAACTTGCAACTTTAACTTTTTTTCTTTATGCAATAACTTTAACCTGCTTGCTGCTTTTAATTGTTGATTTATTTTATTATATATGCTTGGTCTCCTTTTCTATTTTTAATCTTTAATTGTTAATTGCTGGTTGCTATTATACTTTATTATGCGTTTAAGCTTGCGTTTAACTTTCTTTAAATTTTAATTAATAAAGAGAGTAAGTATTGTTATTTTTTTTTTCTTGCTTAGCTATAGTTTTAACCTTTGCATAGTTTATTAGCTTGTTTAACGCCTTAAGGTGTATTAATTCTTTGACTAATAGTAGTAGGAGTTGTTTAAGACTAGCTTTGCCTAGTATCTTAAGAGCTTTGCCTTTGATAAGTAAAATATATTCTGTCTTTATTATTATTTTTATTTTTATTTCCTTTATATAGCTAACTATATAAATAATATTATATTTGCGTATATTAATAAGATTTTAGTTGCTTGTAAGTATAATTTAAAGCGTATATTTGCCGTTAGTATGCTTAGCTCTAATAATAATAATATTATTAATATTTTATAGGGTGGTGGTGCTTAGAATGCGCTTTAGTTTATTGGCGGTGCTGTTAATTAAGAGCGCGTTTTTAGTATTAATGATTTTGATGGTTTTAATAATAACGATGAGCCTATGATATTGTTGGAGAAATTTATTGTAAGTATTTTTTTTTTTATATCTTTAAGCTAAGTTAGCTGATTAATTAATTCTTATAATAGGTTTTTATTGTTGCTGGTTTCTTTTGATAGCTTAGTATGGTTTTTAAGATGCCTGCTTATATTAAAGAATGCTTTTGCAATACTTTTGCTGCTTAGCATAGTAAATTGTTTTTATTTTATAAGTGTTTATATTTTATATTTAACTAGGTAAAATAAGCTTTAATAAAATAGTAGATAATAATCTTATAATTGTTAGCGAGAGTTTTATAAGCTAAGATAGCGTTATTAAAATATATTAATGTAGCTTTTGCGAGAATATTACTGCTTTGCTTTGCTTTAAGTTTAGCAATTGAATTTTTTAGGAGAAATTATTGATTTAGGGTATTATTAATGCAGGTTAAAATGTATATGTTTTAACTTTAAACTTTTAAATTTTGCGCTTAGGCAAGTTTTTTTAGTTTAGCGATGGTTATAGTGTTATTATAATTATTTTAAATAAGTGGTTTTAGATTTCTTAAAACTGTTATGTTTTTTGTTTTAGCAAGTAAGCGGGGGTTTATTTTAAATTATGTTTTAAAGAATAAATGTTTAATGTTATAGCTTGTTTTTGTCATAGTTTATTTTATTTAATAATATTAATTAAGATATTTAGGCTAGTATGCCTTTGTGAATATAAAATAGTTCTCTAACCTTTTAGGTTATTAATTCTTTTTCTTTAGTTGACTTTTTTAGGTAATCTTGGCTGGTTTGTTTTAATTGTTGGCTTAGTTTTTTTTTGCTTAGTGACGTTTTTTTTTAAACTTTTTATATTGTTAAATAGCTTATTTAGCATTTCTTAGGTTGTTTTTAAGGATTTATTTATTATATTTATTTAGCTAGCCTTTTTACTTTACTAAGTAGTAGATATTATTGTTTAAGATTATTTTGTCGCAGACTTTTTTAATCTTTTATTTTATATTATTCTCTTTAAGGTTAGGTAGGTTTGCTAGCCTTTATGTCAGCTTTTTTTAATTTCTTTTCTATAGTTTTAAAAGGCTAATATAGAAGATATTGTATTTGTAGGAATATTTCTTTGGCAATATTAACTAATATGCTTAGCAATTGATTTTTTTAATGACTTTAAAGGGTTTAATATATTTTGGTTAAAGTTTCTTAGGTTTCTAAAGCTTAAGGTTTTTTATAAATAATAATACTTATAATCTTATATTAAAAGATATAGGCTAATGTTTGCAATTATAGTACTTTGTTACTGCTTTATTTGCCTATGTTTAATACTTTTGCAGCAATGTTTAAAGTTATTGTAATTTTTTTAGCCTATTATTAACTATTGGAATTTTCTTTGCCTTTATTAAGTAAGTGGCGTTTTTATTATATGCTTTTTTAAATTTATTGGGTTTAAAAAGAAATAAGGGGAGAAATTTATATAATATTTTAAACAGTGCTTTGTTGTTTGTTGAGCTAATAGTGAAATTTATTGTAAAATGTATTAATAGTAATAATATAGCTTAGTTTGTTTAATGGTTATTAATGAAATATTAAAGGTAATATTTTAATATTTAGTTTATTTATTTTGTTTATTTATTTATTTAAAGATAAAATGCTGTTGAGAATTTAAGAGCTATGCTTTTGTTTATTAATGCTTTTTAAAATTAGCTAGTAAAAATTAAACCTTTGTTTAATATAATGCCTTTAAGCAGCTTATATTTAGTTTTAATTTTAGCGTAGAATAGCTAAGCAAGTTTATAAGCATTAATATCTTTTAGCACTGGGAAAAAGAATAATATTTTGTTGTATTAGTTTATAACTATAAAGATTATATTAACTAACTTATTATTATGCTAGATTATTAGTAAATTAATAACAAAATTTATTAATAGCTTAGCTATAGGCTTAGACGGCTATAGTAGGCTAGCTAATTTGCCGTATAGACAATAGCGGCGTAAGAAGCTTTATTAATATATTAGATACCTAACAATATACTCTTTAACGTTACTTTTTATTTTTTTTTAAAAAATAAGCCGCTAATATTAGCTAAAGTTTGTTAAAATCTTTAATGTTTATTTAGCGGTGAATTATAAAAGACTTTTACGATTTTTTGTCGCATCGCCTATTGTTTGGGAATATATACGCATAAACGATGATATAAAAGCTTATCTTTTATTTTATATTTTTAAAGTAATGCACTAAGGCAGTTGCTAAAGAGTATACGTTTGATTTTTTAGATTTGAAAATCTAGCTTTTATCTAATTTATATTAATTGTATTAGCAAAAAGGGAGGCAGCGCAATATATATATTAAGATTAATAGCTGCAATATTTGCTAAGCCTTTTGAAAATAATTGTTTTTTATTTAACGCTAGATTTATAAAATTAAGCCAGTTATTAGATAGGTTTTGTAAATTTATTTAATTATATTCTTAGGTGCTATTGTATATTTTAATGCTATATATTTGTATAATTAAATGTAATTATAAACTAGCTAAGTTTAACTAATCTTTGGCCTTTAAGCTTTTTAGAATTGTAATATTAGCTTAGATAAAAGTAATAACCTTAGAATAAAAGTCTGTAAAAGCTGTTAGCGATAGTTAAAAACGTTTTTTAATATAGTTTGATTTTTAAAACAGCGTATTAGCTAGATTCTTTTTGCCTAGAATATATTTAATTTAAAAATTAAACCTTAATAGATATATAAGCTAATGGATTTGTTTTATTGTTAGCTCTTTAGCTTTTATGAATTTTTTCAGATTAAAGTGATTTAAAAGAATAAAAATAGGAAATTTTGCTTTTTTTAAGTAATATTATTATTGCTTGAATAATAATATAATAGCGAATATTTCTTAATTATACGTTTTTTACCTACTTTTTATATTGTTTAGCTTTTGGGATTAAAACGTGATTAGGTATTATGCTATTTTACTATTTTTCTTTTATGCTTAAAAGAAAATGCTTAAAATAGCATAGCTAAAAGCGTTAGTTTATAGTTAGCAGGGTTTTTTTGGGTTAAAGTAATATAAGAGTAGAGTGGTATAAAAAGCCAATTTAAGCTAGTAAAAGACGTTAAAAGCTAGCGCATGCTTTAGTGCTTTTAAATTAAACGATTTAAGTTTTCAACTTTGCTTTATGCCTTTTAATATATTTGTTAATAATTAAGCAATTTTTGAAAACTAGTAGATAAAGTGTTAATAAAAATTACAAAATTTAATAAAGCTTTAGATATTTTGGTATATTGTAGATATTAGCTAGTTTTAAATGGTTTTAATCTGTTAAGGGTTTATTTAAATATCTTAGGTGTTAATAATAAACTTTAAGAATTTTAGCTTATTTTAAAAAAAGGAATATTTTAATGGCTTAGCGTAGAGTTTATTTTGTATTAGTTGGTCTATAACTGTTTAAAGATGCTTTTAATAAGTTTTTTTATTTAGCAAGAAAATAAGAATGTTATTTAAGTATATTATAATAAAAATATTAATATAGTTATTAAAAATCTTAGCAATATAACTTTAAAATATTGCAGAGGTATTTATTAAATCGAATAGCATAACTAAATATTTATAATATTTATAATATGTTTAAAACGCTGTCTTTTACTTATTACCCTCTTTAATCTAGATTTAATAATAAGCATTAGTAAGATTAATTTTAAAGAATATTTTAAATCCTAAGAAATAATCTAGGATTTCTAATATAAGTAAAAAAGGGTAGTAGTTTTTAATAATAATTTTATTAAATCTATAATAGTTAATATATAGCCTTAGTTTATTATTGCTTTTAAAAGTAAAAAAAATAAAAGCGCTAGCAAGACTTTAGCTAGGGTAGATTTTACCATAAGTTAACTACTTTTTAAGATACTTGCAGAAAATCTTTAATTTTTTTTTAGAAAGTTGTTAAATAGAAAAATATAAAAAAGTTGCTTTTTTTTAAAGTAAGATAGCGTAGTTTACTTATTGCTTTAGAGGTAATTCCTTAGCTTTATTTAGATTAAAAAATATTAATGTATACTTATATAAGCATTTTAGTAAGTTTTTTAAGTTATATAATTTATCTTTGGTTTTATTTTAAAGCATTTCTTTAATATTTTTTTTTTTTTATTTTTTTTAATATATGCTTAAGATTATTTTTAGGAGGTATAATGATAATGTAATAAAATGCCTAGTTTCTCATTATCCTTTTAAATACACAGGCTAACATAGTTTTAATCTAAAGGCTATTGTTTTTTTAATATTATCGCTAGGTTGCACCATCTAGGATCCATTTTTCTTTTTAGATAGCCGGCATTTTAAGGAGGAAAGGTAACTTATATTACTTTTGTTTGATTGTTATATATAGTTGTTAGAGTTTAATATATTTCTTATAAAAATTAAATATAACAAATAAAATCCAGTATATATTATATATCTTAATGAAAATATAAGAAATCTTAATAAGAGGAATAGTAGATAAAGGTGTTTTACTTAAATTGTGCTTTCTAATAAAAGAAATATTAATAAGGTTAATAGAAAACTAAGTATCTATGTTAACTTTTATTTTAACTAGTAATAACTTAGGCATTTTAATATAAGCTTTTATAGTTATTATTATAGCTACTAAGACTAATGTCTTGGGTATTTCTTTAGCTAGATTATCCTCTCTATCCTAGACTATAAGGGCTTTTAGCTTTTGTAGTTGTTACTAAGTGCTTATAATGCTATTTCTAAAAATAATCTAGTTAGCTTGCCTTTTTTTATTTAGGCAAGTATTAGCAAAGTAATCTAAGGAGTTATAAACGTAGCATTAGGGTCTTTTATTTTAGCTGTTAGATAAGTTTTTATTATTACTGTTTTCCTTAATAGTTTAATTTAATTAGAATTTCTTTTCATTAAGGTTAGATCTGCTACAATAGTTTCCATAGCTTTAACCACTATAACCACTATAATTGCTGCAATTAATATAATTTCCTTTTAAGCCTTAACCCTAGCCTCTAAAACCTTAGTTATTTTTAAATTATAGAGAATTATTAGAATTGTAGTATAATGCGTCCTTAAGTTAGTTAGAATTTCTAGAAGGCTTATTTTTTTTGCAATATTTTAATGCCTTAAATAACATATTGCCTAAGAGATTAGTTTTATATTATTTTTAAAGCTTTTTTAAAATAGCCTGCTAATAATTATTAGCAAAGTTAACTATTTTCTATTGCTTTATAAGCATTTCTTAATTAGCATAAGTATATATAAGCTTGCTTTTTAATTATAGCTAAAGCTTATAGAAGAAGGTTAAAGCTTATTGCTTATTGGTTAAATATAGCTTTATAAAGAATTCTAGAGCTTTTAAGATCTTATAAAATTATTATAGTGTTTAGGCTTTATATTATTTAAGTTTATCAATTTGCTTAAATACTGCAAGTTTTTAATTATTACGGTTTTTTTAAAATCTAAAAGAATACTTTTATAACTTATCTTAATTAAACTTATATTAGCTACAAAGCTCTTTATTTCTTTAGGCTTTGCTTTAGCAGTAAATATCTTATTAGCATTGAGCAATTGGCTTAAAAGTATTATAGGCGTAAATAGCCTTATTAATTAAATTACCCAGCTTTTTTAATGCCGCCTTCTAGGCTATTAAAACTTTAAACTTTTAAATCTAATATTAGCCTATAGTGCAATTAGCAGAGAGTTTTTTAATAGTAAAGTTTAGGTCTTTTGCTAAACTTTTATTCTTATTATTAAACAAAGCTTAAATTATCTGCTTAAGGGTAGTAAGTTTATTAGATAAAGGTTTATTAAATGTTTCTTTAAGCTATTATCTTAGGCATATATTATTTAAGTTAAATAACTCTTTTTAAAGCATTTATTATTAAGTGGCCTAATATAAGGACTTTTTTTTATTAAAGGTATTAGTATTTTGTTTTATTTGTAGGGGCATTTTAAGTAGTAATAAAAAAAGATTTAAAATTGTTAAATACAAAAGATTACTAGGCAAGATAACTATATTAGTTATAGAGAAAGGAAGGATTAATTGCTTAGGTGTAGCTATTGTATAGAATTGAATCTTAAAGAGGAAAAAGGAAGTGCCGGCCTTTATATAGCCTTGCCAAAGGGTCCTTATAAGGCCTCGGCAAACCCTAGCCCTGCACTTCACAACCAGACCTCTTTGGCCTTGGTCGTAACAATCTAAAAACGCATACTAATAATAGCCTGCTGTGCGTTAAATTTAATTTATTATATTAAGCAAAGAGTATATATGCTTTTTAATATAAGCATTAATCTTGCGATAGTTATAATAAAAGTGTTATATTACCTAAGGGTTATTTTTATTAAGCTTAATAGTTTGCTTAGATAACTTTTTTAATATAAAATATAAAGCAAAAGCCTAAGAAGACTTGCTTAACTATATTAGCTTGCTATTATATGCCTTAACAAAGTTATAAATCGCCTATTCTTAAGCTAGACTATATTGCTATAAGGCTTACTTAAATAAGGGGTTGTCTTTTATATTAATTATATGCTGCACTTTTAAAAGCTTGCGAATAGCCTTAGTCTTTCTCTTAGCTAGGTTAAAGAGGCTAGGGAAACGAGTCTTATACTCTTAAAAATATTAAAGAATATTAAGTCTGTTTATAAATATGCCTTTGCTTTATTATGCCTTTAGTTTTTTATTTATTAGCTTTATAACCTTTTTTATTATATAACTCTGCTTATTTGTATAGTATATCTTTAAGGTTGTTTAATTAAGTAAAAGAGTTGGTTAGCTATAATATATATAAAGGATAATTAACTAGCTATAGGAAGGGTTGTTTCTGCAAGTAACGCCCTACTTATAAAATATTAATTTGCTAAGTATAAGGTTGCTTAAAAATGTGCCGTTAAATACAATGCTACCTATTACTAAAAAGCTGTTTAACTAGCTGTTTATTATAGTAAATTAGCCATTAATAACAACGTTTTAGTCTATAGGCAAACCTTTTTCTCTAACGCTATATATTATAACTAGCCGCCTTATCTAATATAGCTTAATTTACAACTTAGTTACTAAACTATTAAAAACATATACTAACAAATAGCTATAATTAAAGAAAATAATAAACTTTTTATCTAAAGGCAGTTGTGCTATAAAAAGGTTATAAGGGTTGCTACTACCCTCTTTTATAAAGTATTTATTTTATAATAAAAAAAGGTTTTCATTTGCACTTATTTCTATATAATAAATGCTACAACATCTCTATTCTTTATTTTTTAGCTAGTCTTTAATTATAAATTATAAGTTAGCGTTGAATAAGTTATCTGCTAAGCAATCTAAGAGGCTTAGGTTAATTATTTGTTTATTATTGTTTTTATTATTATTAATTATAAAATAAACTTAAGGTTTGCAGGAATTAAAGAAATAAGTATTGCGCTTATCTTTAA
Source organism: Dendrostoma leiphaemia (assembly GCA_026120015.1). Classification (NCBI taxonomy): domain Eukaryota; kingdom Fungi; phylum Ascomycota; class Sordariomycetes; order Diaporthales; family Erythrogloeaceae; genus Dendrostoma; species Dendrostoma leiphaemia. Next base: position 146,742 of record JALRMF010000088.1, read on the forward strand.
AGAAGGTTTTTACCTTATTAAGGGCTTTGTTGTCTTTAAAGAGCACTTCCTTTAAAGTAACCTTTTAGCCCGTTAATTAATAAAGCTTGGAAAATACCACCTTTTAATAATAGTCTTTAGCTTAGTAACTAATTTTACCACAATTATAACACTTATTGCTACTCTCTTAAGCTATAGATGCTATAATAAAAGCAGCGCTAAAACTAGCGCCATTGTTTTAATTAGCATTGGCAGATATATAACCAACTAAAAAAATAGTATAATTATTAAACTAAGGGTTTAAGATTATAAAGGTTATAATAACGTTAATAAATGCTAGGCTAATAGTGCTTAAGCAGTTTAAAGTAGCTAAAAAAACTTTAAAATTATAATATAGCGCAGTAGCGCTATATATTTATACTATAGCAGCTAATATGCTATAAATATACAACTTTATTGCTTAATAATTATAAAGCTACGCGCAAATAATAATCTTTTTAATAATTTAAATAGTTGTGTAGTTATGCTAATTAACATTGCAAAAGATTTAGCTATATAAGCTTAGCTAATACATTTTAATTTTATCTATAAAGACTGCGCAAACGCTCTTAAATTATTGATTGCATGTTAACAAATAAATAAAAAAATCTCTAAAGCGCTACGAGAAATTATAGTACCTTTTATCCTTAAATAGTAAAAGAGTAATAAATGCAGATAAAAAAGAGTAAACGGTGTTATAGTTGTTTAAAACTTAAATAATATTTTTAACAAACAACGCTCAAATTAATTAATAATAAGCTTTTATTTATATTTAAAGTTATTAAAAGTCTCCTAAGAGTTTTAAAGCAACTTTTATCGCCTAATTCTTATAAAAGATCAACGCGCTCTTTAGCAACATTTACATTTGCTAAAAGCAGTTTAAAGTAGTATAATTAGCGCAAAAGAGTTTTAGATAAAAAAGAAATATTACTTTATTCTTATATATGTATTTTGCGTTAATTAGAGCTTAATAATCTAAAATTATTTATAGAAACATCTCTTTAATAGCTTTCTTTATCTTAGTAAAGATTTCCCACTATTCTAGGTTGCTGTAAAAGCTATTAAAGTTTAAAGTGCCATCTAAACAATAAGCTTTATATTAAGTATTAACGCCTGTGTATAGTTACAGCGCTAGGTTAAGCTTAGTAGCTATTAAAAAGCTAGCTTTAGTAGCTTTAGCATTATAATAGCTAACGCTTATTAGCTTAATGTTAATGTCCTTAATATATATTATTATCTTGCTATATTTAATATTAATTATTATAATGTATTTAATTAACTACTTATAAAGTATAACTAAAGCTGCTTAGTTCTTATTAACTTTGGTCTTTAAAGCAACTTAATTAGCTATTTAATTATTAAACTAATTAGCAAGGCGATTTACTATCTTTTTTAGTTTTGCGTTAGTATTTTTAATGCCTTTCTGCTTTGTAAAAAAGGCATTTAAAAGGTTTTTGCTTATAAGGCTTTCTTGCAGTTATATTAAAGCTCTTCTAACTTCGCTACCCTTTTAACTAAGTAAATAGGCTTAATCGCTACTGCTTAGGCCGCTTCCTAGGCCGCTTCCCAAGCTAATAAACGGGTTTCCCAAAGAGTAACTATAAAAACCCTTTAGAGCTTAAAAGGGGTTGCCTAGTAGCTTAGGAGATTTAGTAGGGTTTATTGTAATAGTTGATAAATAAGAAGGGTAGTAGGGAAGATGGGAAAATATTGTTTTGCATTTATTTTGCGATTATTAGTTTATTTGCGTATGCTTTTTGTAAATTTAAAAGTTTTTTAACAAAAATAATTATTTTTGTGTATCTATAATAGTTAGCCTTTGTTCTGCTTTAAACCTTATAATAATATAAGATTAGTAAAGCAGTTAAAAGGGTTGTTGATTAGAAGGAAAGAAATGAATCTATCTAGCGTATAACGCGGTCTTTGTAGGCCGGCATTTACTGACGTAAATGCCCGCTAGTCTTAATACGGAAATCGGTTCCTTGTGGGCTTGGCCCACCGGACCGCCGCGGACCAGATCGGACCGGATACATAAGGGCACGCTTGTAGAAGAAGCGTATAAGCGGGAAAAAGGCAGGCTTTGCTTGCTTTTTAAGTAGCCTCTGCTTTTATATGCATATAGATACTGCTATTTATCGCTACTGTATTATATTATTAGTAGTTTTAAATTAATTTAATTAGCTTATTTAAACTAGTTAAAAAAGGGCTTTTTCCTTAGCAAAGGGGGTTTAAGCATATAACTTAGCCTAAAAACCCTTTTAGCAAAGGGTTTTATGCGCGTAGCTTAATTACGTGCATTATCTGCAGTAATTTACAGATTTTAAAACTAGCTTAAACCTGCTAAATTTTATTATTGTTAAAAGATAGAGTTATTAGTAGCGCAATAAACATAGCATTGTAAAGTTAATATTATTTTAGGGTAATTTCTAAAGTAGCGTTTAATAGCCTTGCTGTTTTATCTGCCTAGAATTATATATTTTTTTAAAAACCCCTTGCTATTGCAGCAGCAAGGGCAGCGCCTTTGCAAAAGCTATAATTAAAATAGTTACAATAAAGTAAACCTAATATAGAGATTTATTATTATATTATTGTAATAACTATATTATAAAAAAATAAACTAAATAAGGTTGCAAATAAAGGTTTCTTAAAAGCATATAATCTGCTATTAAAAAGGCGACGCATATATTTGTATAAGCATAGCAGCCTATTAATTTTTATAACAAAAATAGTAACTTTTACATTAGCCTTATTTATTTTAAATATAGGAAATACTATTAGCATATAGTTTTAAAGAAAAGTTATATGCTTTAAAAATATAAAACGCTAGCTAAAGTTATAAAATATTATTGCGTTATTTAGCTAAATAAATTTGCTTATATATAAAAACGCTATAAAAGCAAGTATAAATGCAGCGTTAAAGTTTAAGCGTATAGCAAAATCCTTCCTAGCTGCTGCGTAGTTTATAAGCATTGTTTTTAAAAGCTAGGCATTAATAAAGCAGCGTTTATCGCTAGTTATTAATAGGAAAAAGTTAGCAAATTTAGCTAATAGAAATCTAATGTATTTGCTATTAAATACTAAGGTTAGGGCGTTTATATTAATGTGCTATAACTAGATTAATAAAATATACTTTTATATAATTAAAGCTTTAATGCATTAAACTATATACTCTTTAAAGGTAAATGTAACAATAAATATAAATAAAGATTATATTATAGCTAGAAACGGCTTATTAATATTATAAAGCTTGCAGGTCTTCTTATATAAGCAAATTCCCATATTATATAGTTTTTAAATTGCTAGCTTAATTTTAAACTATATTAATCAAGCATAGGCATTGCTAAAAACAAAGTTGCTTAATTTTGCTAAAAACTTAGCGCTAGATATATTAGTAAAGGGTTTTGCTAGTAAGGAGAAATATTAGCAATAATAGTCTAATTAAAATAAGAGATTATATTTATAAATTTATTATTATAAGTTAATATATAAACTACATAGATTTTAATATCTAGCGCATACGCTAGATAGAAAAAAGCCTTAAAGGCTGCAAAGATACAAAGAAAGCAGATAGTGCCGCTAAAAAGCTTAGTTGTTTTAAATAATCTTATTATTAATATAAATAATAAATATACTATAGCGCTAGCAATAGCGCTATTTATCTAAAGCAAATAAAATATAAAGTATTTTTGCAATATTAATATTATTAGCGGTGTTAAGTTTAACTAGTTGTATTATAATATAGCTTTAGCTTTAAAAGAGTAATAGTATATCTTGCTAGTTACTTATAGCTAAAGTATTAGCTTAATATTAAAAAACATTGTAGCTTGCACTTAAAGCATTTATAAAAAGATAATAGGTTAGCTATATTATATTATTAAGTAGCATAATGCTGTTAAATTTAAGCAAAAAGTCATACTACTATTTAAAGTCCTTGCATATTACTAGTAAAATAACGCTGCGGCAGCGTTTAAAGATATAAGCTAGAAAATCCTAAAGGGAATAAAAAAAGGTGTATCCTAATTAAACTATAGCTGTATAAAAACTAAAGTAGCTACTAAAAGCTTATGTATCTTTAAGAAAAAGCAACCAAAACAGCAAAGCTTTGTTTACTTTACTATATGCCTTAGCAATCTTTTTAAAAGATAAGCAAGCCTTTATAATAGCTATATTAATCTTAACGTTAAAAACTTTAATAACTATGCTTTTAAAGTTTTTAATATTATTTAAAATTATTTCTAAAAAACAAATCAAAGCAAACTAGCGCTTAATAATAAAAGTCTTAAGGTAAGCAGGCGCCAACGCCTACAATATAATAATAAAGTCATCTAAGTAATACTTTAGCAAAATAGCAATAGCTTTGTTTTATAATGCTAAAAAGGCCTAGTAAAAGCCTTTTACAAAAAGATTAAAAATAAAAAGTATAATGCAAAGACTAAAAAAAAGGCAGTTTTTATAATAATATTATCTTTTTTAAACAAATCTAAAAAGGCAATAATTATAAAGCTAAACAAAAACTAATTAAAACGCATTTTTTAGGTTGCGCTTAATAATTAGGCTTTTACGCTTAGCCTTATAAACTATATTAAATATATAATAAAACGTCGTATATTTAAAAGATAACTAGTTTTTTAGTATACTATTATTTACTAATGTTTTATTAGGATAAGATAGGTAATATATGCAATAAAAGCTATTATTTTTCTTTAGCACTAGCTTTTGCAAAGAGTAAATATATAATAGTATTGGGTTATATAATAAAACACAGCCTAAATACAAGTTTTTATTAAAGCTAGCTTATAAAATATTAAGTATATTATATACTAAGGTTAAATTGTTAAAAATAACTAATAAGTAAATATTATTAGTATATTTAATATATATGCTATATAAAAGTATATTATAAATAATAAAAGCTAATAGGCTAAGGTAGTATTAAAGCGCTTTGCGCTATGCTTATAAGATTAAAAGGTTTAAAGAGTTAATAAGCACAGCGTTGTCTTTATTAAAAGTAATAAAGTAAAGAATATTATTTAAGCGTTAAAGCAGCACCCTATTAATTTTAAACGCAAAGAACATTATTATTTAATATAGCAAAAAGAAAAAAATGCTTAGCCAATTATTTATAAGCTAGGCTATAAGCAAGCCTAATTACTTTTTAGCAGACTTTTTAATATACTTTTATACTAGATAGTCTTTGCTATAATCAACATAAGCATATATTTAAAAGTAGTTAAATTTAGTATAAGTTTAATAGTTAAAGTTATTATAAGTGTTTTGTTTGCGTTTTGCTATTAATATACTTGCGTAGCCTTTTTAAAAGGAAAACTGCTTAATAATAAACTTGTTTAAATACTTAGCTTTTATAAAAAAAGTCACGCTAGTTTTCTTCCTTAAAGAGTTTAGCTAAAATAATAGCAAAGTAGTTAAAAGCAAAGTAAATAATATACTAATATTAATAGCAAACCTTTTATTAGTTAAAGCAAGCAAATTAAAAATTTATAGCAATTATAATATTATTATATTCTTTATTAAAAAACAAGTTTTAAATAGCTTTATAGTTTATAAAGCAGTTAGTAAATATATTCTAAAACTTATAGTCTTTAAAAGTGCTATAGTAAGTAGTTAATGTAATATTGCTATTATTAAGGGTAATTTTGCAAATCTTAGGGGCATTGTTGTTTTAGCGTAGCTAAAGAAGAGACCAAGCTTTGAACTAGTTTTTAAAAACTTAATAAATAAATTTAAGGGAGATAAATTTATAAAAAAGCTTAGTATAAATTTAAACTTATGCTAGGTATTTATGCAAATTATTTTTATTGTTAAAAACAGCGCGCAATAGCTATATTGCTGCGTTTAGCTAGGCATAGCGGCAGTTAAGCTTGCGTTGGCAGATTTTAAAGTCCTCTTAGTTTTACTTTAAATAGCAAAAACAAAGTTTTCTTTCTTTAGCGTTAAGATTTATTTTCCTTAATATAAAAAAAAGCATATTTATTATATAACTAAACTATAAAGTTTAGCTAGGCTACTAAGTTTAGCTAGGCTGTTAAGAGCAGTTAACTAATTTGCCTTTAATTATTATAATTTATATTAAAAAAAAGGGATTAGTGTTTGCAAAGGCACTTTATTATAGTATATTTTTATAACTTTCTCTTTGTTTAAATTGCTTAATGCTAAGCTGCTTACACTGCTAATAATGTGCAAAAAAATCGCGTTTTTTATTATTTTACATATTTGCTTATAAGTGTTAAGAAAATAAATAAAATCTATTATATAATAATAATAATAATTAATTAAATAAGTAATAAATAATAAAAGAAAATTTCTAATTACTTTTGCAAATAGATTATAGCAAATAAAAAAGCCTAAAGAAAAGCTTAAAATTAGAAAAAGTTTATATAACTCGCCTAAAAGCTTTAAAAACCTTAGACTAGCCTAGAGTTTATATTAGCCTATATAATGCAAAAAGTATATAATTATAATAAAAAACTATATAAATGCTACTAAGCATATAATAAACATAGTGCAAATAATAATACAATGCAAAAATATAGTGTAAAAAAGAGAAAATCTTAAAGGTACTGTCCTTTAACTCTTTTTCCTTAATATAGTTAATAACAAAGAAGAATAAGGAATGAAGAATGGAACAGAGGGCATGCTTGCGGAGGAAGCGTATAGGCGGGGGAGAGGCGGGCCTCGCCCGCCTTTTAAGTGGCCCCCGCTTCCGTGTGCACACAGATACTGCCATCAACCTTACTTCGTCTTAGCTTGCTTGTTCTAGAATGGTGAGGCTAAGGATGCCTGCCAAAATGTGTAAATCGCAAACGTTACTTCATTTGGAATCAGGGGAATATTACAGTACAGTCCTTGGGCCATAACATTGAATTGCATGTTGCAGAGCAAGGTGAAGGGCTCCAAGCAATTCACATCTGTCGTGGCAACAGCTGCGAATCTCTACCATCTTTTGCGGCCTTGTCATACGGAGGTAATACGCCTATGTATTTCAATACATGGAGCTAAAGCACAGCTCAAATGAAGGATACAAAAGTACGATATGCATACTCACCTAGTTCCACTCCAATAGACATCTTCCACGCATTGGCATCCATGCTTTGCAGATAATCATGTCACGTTTGGCGCCTGTTCCAAGGTTCGCAAAGCAAATGGACCTTTTAGTAGAGACTTCACCTTACAGAATGATTTGCAGCAATTCAGACCAGGCCCGGGCTTGTATTTGAAAAACTGTATACGGACTTTCAGAATCAGAGCCAGTGTTCCCAAGCCATATACCTACCCTAGCCGTAGAATCAGGTTTGTCCGGCCGGCGGCCCCTTGGTATATCAAGGATATTATTTCTGGTAACTTTCTGGAGTTGATATTATGCAGGACATTCTCTGATAGGTGCCCCAGGGTGGCCTTCCATTCACAAATTTGATTGCCCCGGAGGCTCTATCTGTTCATCTACCTTGATTCAAGCTCAAAAGCATTCATGATATAACCATGAAGCTCCCAAATGCTACGGACCGGTAACATCGTCATGAACTTCAATACAATTGGGGGTTTGCAGTTTCTGCACCAATCAGTATCATTTTGTTCAGAGCATTTGCATCACGGGGCCTTCCTCAAAAGATGACATCTTGAAAATCGCAGGACTTTTCTGCTTGCTGTCCGTATATCGTATGCAGCCGAGTCTGTCGGCCATTTTTCTTGTCCTTGCTGGTACGACGTCCGCGAGAGCGGCTCGCTCTTGCATGTTCCTTATTCGTTTCATCTGCGGCCACTCCGAACTCAGCAGATGAAGTCGCCGGAGGCGCATAATGGAGGTGACTCGGACTGGTTTCTTTCCGAAGAGATACTCTACTTTCTATTGACCATCTCCCAGAACTCCTTTTTCCACGAATTCACTAGCTCCTTCACCAATGGGTCTCCGAACGGTTCCAGTTGCGTACCGAAAAAGCCAGCAACTCCGCGGTCCCTGCAGATCCACCACACGATGCTAGAGAGTAAGATGTGTTAGCATTTGCCATTTCTGAGGTATTCAGGTGTATCAATAGTGACCGAGAGTCACTTTTGGAGTGCCGTGTACAAGAGCAAGATGCTCCGTAAACAACACTCGCACCTCACAAAAGGTAGTAGAGTGCTCATGAAGATGATTTGAGGAATGAGACTTCACTTACTTTGGTGAACCACCCCAGCAAAGTATGTTCTTCGGCTGCCCAATCTCCGGCACCTCTGCTTGGACCAAGGCACCTCCCAAGCCGTGATTGACCTTTTCATCTTTCACTGGCCCAACTACCATTTCCCAAGCAGGCTTTGACTGGTGCAACATCTTGAGCGCCGGCGAGTCACTCGCAATTTGGGGCTCGAACATCATCGATATCATCTTGGGTCCCAACAGCTTTGGTGTGTCCGAGACCAAATCTTGAAGTATGGCCAGGTAATCCTGCAGTCTTTGTCAGTCCATTGTTTCCATAAAGGGTAACCTTCAGCATGTCTTAGGAGCAGTTTCGTGAGAAAGTTTACTCCGGAGAGCTCAAAGTACGAGTTGACACCTGCTGAGAACGGGAAGAAAGAACAGAAAATGGTACTCGCGTCCATGGTGACCGACAAACCACCGCCGCCTTCGTCGTCTTCAAGGCCGACCTGGAATGAAGCCCCCTCGGAAGGCTTCAAGCCTCCAGTGGGTGTCCGTGCGGCAGGTTTCATGAGCCTTGCCTCGTATTCTGAGTGTTTCGATACATGGAACGTCGGGTACGGAGCGGCGCGGCCGACCCTCTTCCACATGTGCTCGATCATGTAGTTCTCGAGCGACATGCCGTCATGCATCCGGCTCACAGCAACACCGGCCCAGTCCAGGCTGTTGCCATACAGCCAGCCTTGACCAGGCTCAAACACGAGAGGATAGTCGAACCGCTCGGTAAGTCGCTTGGAGTCTTTCCCGGCAAAGGCTCCGCTCTGCCTCCATTTCGTGAGCAGAGGATGAGTGAACCAGTAGCCTAATCCTGACATGTGTGAGACAAGGTGGCGCGCGGTGATGTCCTCTGTGCTTGGGCGAGTTGAGAGCTCGGTGCCCTCGACACCCTCGAGAATGGGTTTGCCCTGGAGCTCGGGAAGGACGCGCGAGATGGGCTCGTCGAGACCGATGAGCCCTTTCTCAACGCACTGGAGCAATGCAATGCTTGTCATGAACTTTGTAGCACTTCCCATCTTGAGAACGGCATCCTCGCGAAGAGGCTCTGCGTCCTCAAAGACTGAGTTGTAGCCCACAGTTCTATGATATAACAGCTTTCCTGCATCGTCGTCAACCATCGTGTCATTCAAGGTACGACAAACGAGGTGTACGGACCGTCTTTGTCGACACATTTCATCAGGACACCGTGCACTGAAGCCTCGCCCTTCTTCGTGCGCTCAACAAGAAGTTCGTCGAATTTGTCGGTCATCTTTGGATCTGAAGTTCTGGTATAAGGTCGCCTATTTCTTTCTGGATCGATGCACCGCACCAATTTCTTCTGGCATTGGCAATGGTCGCCAGAGGCATCGTTCTTATAGTCTGAACATCGTCACTTTGCTCTGCCCGAACAAATGAAAGGTCTGTAAGCTGGCCTTCGGCGAGACAATTCAGGCTGGCCGACCTAGTCCAGCCCCACCTCAATGTTCTTCCGTCAGCATCCTCAAAAGCGACGCACTGATCGGCGAACTGCATCTGGCAATGATTTTCAACGTCGCTGACAACAAGACATGGAAATATTGGACTTTGAAAGTGATTAAAGCCCTGTTGTGATGAGCGAAACGCTCTCGTTTTTGATTACCTACCTAGGTAGGTAGTTGTTTGCTTGAGGTCTTGTCATCATTCATGCGCTCTGCTTTAAGAAGCCTGACGAGAAACCTTTTTGGCAAACTCTTCTAGCCTAGAACAAATCCTCGAGATGCACAAATCCAGATTATAACTGGTATAGCCTGATCGCCGATTGATAAATATACACTCAGTTGAATGTTCAGGGGCCTAGATATTTCATTGCAGCCGCAAGTTATCTGAAATTAGAAACAACCTACTCCGTTCGTTCTCATTCAACATTGTAAACTCTCCACGGTTGAAAGCATGTCTTAAAACTTGACAGAAGCTGCAAATTCTCAGCAGACTCATGTGCCTGCTTTGCTCGATCTTTGAAGAAAGCTTCAATGTTCTCAACCTAGGTGACTAGGTCCTGTGATGCGGTCGGGGTCCCGTGTCGTCCCACTGCAAGTGGTTGAACGTCTGCCGCCGTGCAGCGGCTCCCCCCCAGGGGCGAGAGTAGGAAGGCACATGTGGCGGCACGGCATATAGTTCCAGTTGGGAGACAAGCATCAACTTGTTCTCTTGTAGCCTTTTGGCAATGCAGCTTGATTGGTACTGGAAGTTAAGCCTGTAACAGCACACCGCGAGGTAGTATATATTCTCCCACATTAATGAACGAATTTCATCAACTCTGTTGCCTCACCAAACAAAGTGTATAGGAATAGCGCAATTGGATGTCTGGTTGCTAAAGGGAGGAGGAGAGGAAACGAAGCTCACAAAGCCCGGGTTATTTGGTGTGGTGCTAATGTCAACCCTACAGTAACCCCATGTCTAAACGGACCTGTGGATCCAGTGTAAGCCAACCTCTGTAAACGTTGAAAGCTTGTACTGCTCGTTAGTTACAGGTTTAGTTCTCACTACTGCAGGCTACAACTTGTGCACCACAGGCAGTCAGCGACGACATGTCTGAGGGACCCAATGAACACACTTCAAACCACCTGCTGGGTAGTACTGAGCAATCTCACGTTACCCCTAACCGTTCTCCCCTTTGGACCCTTTCTATGAGGGGGAACAACCAAGCCAGGAACTGGTAAGCCTGGCTTAGAGGATATGGCGTCCCGACGGCACGTCATATGATGCTTCGACCCCGGCGATGAGCACCAGACCGAACGCTCTTGATCAGCCATGATGATTTTCATCTCGCAAGTCACAGCCAGCGCGACTGAAAGCATATTGTCAAAATGAAGTCGTCAAGGTTTGCAGCACTCAGGTGGAGCCTGTCGCTGTGGCTACATCTGGTTGTAGTAGAAGCTCAGCTTCTGACCCCTCAGGCGAATACGTTCCACTCGAATTTCACTCTCAGCCAAGAGCAGATTCAAGCTGCCAATCTGTCCGCAGAGCTGGCGAACAATGTCGAGGTGGCCATCAACTTTGAGAGATCAAATTGGGCCACGGGTTCGGTATCATCAGACCCTTTCTACGCCTTGCCTGACAATGTCACGATCCCGTCTCTCAAGCCGGGGACGCCGCTGAAGGCGGAGTTCTTGACAAACACAAGTCTCTACACCATCGCGCCCAACCTGGCACTGTCTCGCATTCTCTTCACCACCACGAACTACAATGGATCGACGATCCCCGCCTCGGCCTACATCCTTTGGCCCTTTTCACCAAACGTGCAGCCCGGCACCACCAAGGCCCAGACGGTGGTCTGGGCGCATGGGAACCACGGCACCTTCGGAGACTGCGGCCCGTCCCACATACGGAACCTGTGGTATCAATTTCAAGCGCCGTACGCCCTCGCACTCGCCGGGTACGCCGTCGTCGCGCCCGACTACCAGGGCCTCGGCGTCAACTACACGGTCGCGGAGCCTGGGGACACCGAGCCGGTCCGCAACCCGTTCATCGGCAGCGTGGTGCTCGCGAATGACCTCTTCTACGCCCAGCAGGCCGCGCTGCAGGCCTTCCCCACCCGGCTGTCCGACGACTTCGTCGTCATGGGCCACAGCGAGGGAGGAGGGGTGGCCTGGGGTGCTGCCGAGCGACAGGCCTCGGATCCCGTCCCGGGCTATCTGGGCACCGTCGCCGGCAGCCCGAGCGCCAACCTCTCGACGTTCCTCGACTTCTATGTCTCTCTCGGCGTGCAGAACATCTCCGCGGTGGTCCAGCTCGCCTGGTCTGCACAGGGCCTCTTCCCCGGTTTGGACCTCTCCGAGATCCTCACGCCTCTGGGGATCAGCCGCCTCGAGCTGCTTGCAGATCTGGGCGGATGCAATAGTGCCGTCGGCGCACTCCTGGGCGTCGACAATGACAGGTACTTTCAGGGTGACTGGGTTGAGAACCCCTACATGAACCAGTACTTTGAAGCTGTGTCTGCTGGGGGAAGATCGGTCGCAGGCCCCATGCTGGTTATCCAGGGATCAAGTGATCAGACAGTGCCGGAACCATAGCGCGCATATACCAATCTACCAAGACTACTAATGTACCGTCTTTGAGGCAAAGGGACTAGCTTTTCCAGTGTAAATATATTACAAAGTAACTAGAATAGTCTTTATAGTAAAGGTACAATCTCTTTGGCCAAAATAGTTAAATCTAACGTGATAATATTATGGCTATATTGGATTTATAGATTATAATCGTTTTGGTTAGATTTAGATGGTTTTAAAGGTTAGGGTAAAAATAATTAGTTAGCATTTTTGCCGTTTAGCTAATAGTTATGCTAGCTGGCTAATACTTTTATTAGCTAGCTATGAACTTTGGCAAATAGAGTATATTTTAATAAGTTAAGTTAAGCGTTGTATTTTAAATTGGAACTTATTTTAGGGTATTTTTATAAAAATAATAATTGCAATAAAAAAATAATTATTATAATAATATAAGTATATGTTAAAGTAAAAGAAATA